>JAJOOO010008603.1:0-29049 GCA_029582685.1 Solanum piurae
ACGTGGCAGCCAATAACGGCGGCAGCAACCCAACATGGCGGCTACAGTGTTTCACACGTAGAGGAATTCTTATTCCACTTGGTTCTGGTTCCTAATTTTTTTGGACTAAGTTATTTTATTTAGGATTTTCTCCATCTATAAATAGTCCATAGAAATAATTATTTTGGGAGATTAGGCAGAGGTGAAGATCAATTAGAGGGTATCAAAGTATAAAGTTGTCAATACTTTTTAGGGTTCTTTTCTTCTTCTTATTTTCTTAGAGATTAGTGGCTAAAGTCCTTGTTCTGGGGCTGTAGCTACGAATCGAATGTTGATTATTTAAGGTTTATGAATTAATTCTTGGTTGTCATTATAAGTTACTTTTATATTTTTGTTTTAGTATTTTGTACTTGATCAACATGAGATAAATCTATTGTCTAATCTTATAATCGGGAGAGGAGAGGTTAGATAGACCAGAGAATATAGAGAGATCGATCGATCCATTTAATTGAGGTTATTTGTGTTTAGGAGTGACGCCCGGACGAACAACTTGGTTGGTTACGAAACAGGATGAAATATAAATGCTCGCTAGTTAGTCTGTTTATCCCCGCTCAACGATGTAGTTAGATAGCTAACTGGAGTAGGCGACTAGAAGTGTGTAGCCCGACTCATACAATTAACCATGTAAACTAGTAACTTGACAACTAAAATTAGTTCTAAGCCAAGAATATGATACATGCATGAGATTCAATACATGTTGCAGCCCTGGGATTTTCCAACTATTGTAAGTAATTATATTATTTTATTCCTGCATTCTTTTCTTTTGACACTCTTAAATAAATAATTAGACCAATATAATTTAGTAAAAATAGTTCATTGACAAGTCCCTTGGGAACGATAACTCGTTTCTTAAAGAATCTATATTACTTACGTGACCACGTACACTTGCGTGTATACTGGGGAGCAACAAGTTTTTGGCGCCGCTGCCGGGGACTTTGAAATTAACTATTCTTCTAGGTTATACTTTTTCTTTTTATTTATTTATTTCTTTCTTTGTTTTTATTTTTTAATTAGTTTTGTTTTGAACAATTATTATTATTATTATTTTTGAATAATTTGGTACTCTTGCTGATATGGATGATTGGGCTAAATCGTGGTTGGGTGATGAAAGTCATTTATGTCATATATGTGGTCGTCAGTATATTCATTGGAATGGTTGTCCTAAATCTTATTCCCTTCCCCCGAGCCCCTATTATTATTCTTCTGTTATTTGTGATGTTGGTAGGGGAGATAAAGCAGAGAATGCAAAACAAGAGGCGCTTGAATGTATAGACATGTTGGTCAAAGTTAATTCAAAAATCGCTGAACAAATATTTGAATGCACAGAAGGGCACAAAGCAACCATGAAATTTCTGTATGAGCTTGACGTTATTAAATTAGAAATTACAGCCCTAGCTGAATTAGAAGAGATCGCAGCCCAACAAAGAGAAAGCTATGAAGAAGCAGAGATAGTGAGTCAATCTTGGCTACAAGAACAAACTCAACTTCTAAAGTTTCACGAGTCTATCCGTGATGGTCTGACATACATGACAACCCAACTAATTGAAGGAAGAGTTGAGCTCACACAAGAAATAGATCAATTTGGTTCAGATATTCATGACTTGGAGACTCACTTGAACAAAAAGATTAAGGCGTATGATGCCCAATTATCAATTGTCGTGAATGATGATCAACAAGTGGAGAAAAAAGAGGAACTTCAACCAATAAACTACACCTTATTCCTTAATATCGATGTTGAGAAAGAGTACAAAAGTGAGAATGTTGTAAATAATATTGCTTTGGAGTTGAAATTTGAATCTCATTCAAAACACTTTTCTATATCATCTGAACTAATGGATGAGTGTATAGATGAGGTACAAGGCCCCTACATCCTAAAGTTTTTTAGTCCACATAGACAAAACGACATTCCTCACCTAAGGACCAAGAAGTGCAAAATGTGACATATATTACTTGGTTCTTTTATCTTTATACCACCACCTCTTGAGAGGAGTAGAAAAATAGATGCAAAGTTAGGGGTAAAATTCATAAGTTCAAAGTGGAAAGAAAAGTGGTAAATTTATTTGTGTCGTGCTGCGATGTTAAATTAAGCGTTTATTGGGAGGCAATCCAATTTATAGTGTAACTTCTTAGTTTATTTTATTTTTATTTTTTAGTGTCATTTTTTGTGTGGTTTTTATAGGTTTTGGAGAAGTCTGAGTATCCAAAATTTGGAGCTAATGAGCACGTTTGAGCTTGAGTGTGGGGTGCGTACGATCCTTGATGAAAATAAAGAGAACATGCTACTAGCTAGGTCTAAAGGCCTCAGGGAGTTTTTCTAACCCTTGTTTTAAATTTTATTTGATGCTTTGGGGACATATCATCTTTTTAAGTGTGGGGTGGAGGAATAAATTCCTAGTTTTTTTATTGTTTTATTGAGTCTTTTATTTTTTTAGGAGGGTTCCTTGGCTTTTGTTTTCGGTTCTTTTCCTGAGGATAGTCCTTTTGAACAGAGTGTCTTTTATTTTTTTAGGAATAATTTTTTATTTTTTTATTTTTTTAGAGAAAAGAAAAGACCATTTTGAGTGGTGTGATACTTGCTATTTAGGTCTAATTTTTGAGTAGTACTCTCTTGTGAATGCATGATTGATAATGAAAATGCAGACTCTTTGAAATCTAAGTTCATGGTTTTGACTTTGTATATAGCTTATTTTATTTTGTAGTTTGTTATGATCTTGTCTCTCTTAGAAGTGGAATTGATCCATCTTGATTGATACTTGTGCCATGTGTGGTGAGAATTTGTTTATTCCATGTTTTGCATCTTAGTCTAGAACTTGTCCTGCATGTTATTGAAGCGAAATAAAAAGTGTTGCTTTGTTTAGGAGATGATAATAGTCTTTCTTTGATTTTTCTGATAAATTTTAGCCTTTTCAGATATTATATCACTAGTTAGCCCTTTTGAGCCTGTAGCCTTTTGTTGGTAGCCATATTTTTCCCTTGAATATTTTTGTTGAATCCCTAGACTTATTTTAGCCTTCCTTGAGCATTATAGCATAGACTTATTCTAATTATCAATTCTGAAGAAAAGGGATGGTTGAGTGTAAAAGGTGATCAATGATAACTACAAAGTGTTTAAAAGGCCCTCTTCGAAAGAATGCGACATGAAAAAAAAAAGTTTCCTTGATGATGGCCCTGGTCCTTCCAAGGACATCGTGCACCTTAACGCATGTAAAATACGTAAGTTGAGGGTGACTATTATGAAGGAAAACTAAGTTTAAAAAAAAAAAAAAAAGGAGAGAGAGAAAAAGATTGAAGCATTCTTGAGATGATGAGAATTACTTGTGAAATAATTGTTGAAGAGAAGGTTGAAAATAAAGCGAAGAAAATAATGGGTGATGAAATATTAAAGTGCAAAATGCTTAAGGAAGTATAAGTCACTATTATATAGTTTTCCTACCTGTCCCCTAGCCTACATTACAACCCATTAAAGTCATATTTGATTCTATTCAAGCATGCTTAATTAGCGGAGATGTACATAATGGGCAAGCATATGATTCTTTGTGCATACATGTGAATTTTCTTTGTGAGTGTGAGAGTTGTTCTAGATATTAAGTCCTTAATTTATATTCAATCTTTTGAATTGAGTGTGTGGACTATTTCTTCTTGTGAGGGCACTTGTTTCATGATGGATAGGTGATTTTATTAACTTTCTTTGATGAGAGTAGGGGAGCAAGCTTAAATTTGATGAGTTCAAAGTATTTCCTTGAGGTTAGGAGGTTAGAGGTTTGTTGTTTATTTGGATGTCTTGCATAATGATTGAGAAGAGTACTTGATGTTTTGAAATTGGTATATGGACTAATTGTTTGTATTAACCAAGTGATGACATTCCTAGTATGATTTTTGAGATGAACTTTAATGTTTGCTCGAGGACGAATAAAAGTTTAACTGTGGAGTGTTGATGTGAAGTCAAAAATATATATTTTTAATCATTATTTGTCTCACATTTATTATTTATATATGTCCTTTTTGAGCATTAATTTTATGGATTGTGCTTAATAGTGTATTTTATTTGTAGGATTAAATTGATGTAAAATTGAAGAAGTTTAGAGCTAAAACGAATTAAAAATGAATAATTGAAGAAGAAAATCAACCACACAGCTTAATGAAATAAATTTAATATAATAATGTATAAGGAAAAGGTGCAGCAATAGCGAAATTGAAGATTACTGTTGCTGCTGCTGCCACGTGGCAGCCAATAACGGCGGCAGCAACCCAACATGGCGGCTACAGTGTTTCACACGTAGAGGAATTCTTATTCCACTTGGTTCTGGTTCCTAATTTGTTTTGGACTAAGTTATTTTATTTAGGATTTTCTCCATCTATAAATAGTCCATAGAAATAATTATTTTGGGAGATTAGGCAGAGGTGAAGATCAATTAGAGGGTATCAAGGTATAAAGTTGTCAATACTTTTTAGGGTTCTTTTCTTCTTCTTATTTTCTTAGAGATTAGTGGCTAAAGTCCTTGTTCTGGGGCTGTAGCTACGAATCGAATGTTGATTATTTAAGGTTTATGAATTAATTCTTGGTTGTCATTATAAGTTACTTCTATATTCTTGTTTTAGTATTTTGTGCTTGATCACCATGAGATAAATCTATTGTATAATCTTAAAATCGGGAGAGGAGAGGTTAGATAGACCAGAGAATATAGAGAGATCGATCGATCCATTTAATTGAGATGATTTGTGTTCAGGAGTGACGCCCGGACGAACAACTTGGTTGGTTACGAAATAGGATGAAATAAATGCTCGCCAGTTAGTCTGTTTATCCCCGCTCAACGATGTAGTTAGACAGCTAACTGGAGTAGGCGACTAGAGGTGTGTAGCCCGACTCATACAATTAACCCTGTAAACTAGTAACTTGACAACTAAAATTAGTTCTAAGCCAAAAATATGATACATGCATGAGATTCAATACATGCTGCAGCCCTGGGATTTTCCAACTATTGTAAGTAATTATATTATTTTATTCATGCATTCTTTTCTTTTGACACTCTTAAATAAATAATTAGACCAATATAATTTAGTAAAAATAGTTAATTGACAAGTCACTTGGGAACGATAACTCGTTTCTTAAAGGATCTATATTACTTACGCGACGATGTACACTTGTGTGTATACTGGGGAGCAACAAACCCTGTACGGATAATGTCATCATAGCTTAAGCATGAACACTATGGCTGCCAACTCCAAATCATGGGTAGGGTAATTCCTATCATGGGTCTTTTATTGTCTAGAGGAATAGGCAATAACCTTGCCATTCTGCATAAGAAAACCACCTAATCCGACTCCAGAAGCATCATAGTACACGGTGAAGTCTACACCTTTCTAAGGTAAATTCAGAAGTGGAGTCGAACTCAACAAGGTCTTGAGCTTTTGAAAGCTCTTCTCACACTGATCAGACCACTGAAAACTCACACTTTGTCGAGTAAATCTAGTCAAAGGAGATGCAATGGTAGAGAAGCTCTAAAATATTATCGGTAATAGCCCGCAAGTCCCCCAAAACTTCAGATCTCCGTAATCGTTGTAGGTCAATTCAAACCCCACACTGCGTCAATCTTTGTTGGATCTACCTAAATACCCTCATTGAACACCGTGTGTCCCAAAAATGACATAGAATCAATCCAAAACTAACACTTTGAGAGCTTAGCATAAAGCTTCTCTTCACTTAATATCTAGAGTACAATCCTCAAATTTCAATTGTTATTCTCCTTAGTCTTAGAGTACACCAAGATGTAATCAATGAACACAATCACAAAAGAATCCATATAAGGTCGGAACACCCCATTCATCAACTCCGTGAACGTTACAGGGGCGTTAGACAAACCAAAAGACATCACAAGAAACTCAAAGTGCCAATAACGAGTCCTAAAAGTCGTCTTAGGGATATATTATGCCCTAATATTCAACTGATGATAACGGAATCGCAAATCAATCTTGGAGAACAAATATGCACCGTGAAACTGATTAAAAAAATCATCAATACAAGGAAGAAGATACTTGTTCTTCATTCTCCATTTGTTCAACTGTATATAATCAATACATGTCCTCATGGATCCATCCTTATTCCTCACAACAACAAAGGATCACCCTATGAGAGACACTAGGTGAATTAACCCCTTACTCAACAAATCATGTAACTGGTCCTTCAATTCCTTCAACTTAGTTGGAGCCAAACAATAAGGAGAAATAGAGATGGGCTTGGTGCCCGACTCCAAGTTAATAGAAAAATCAATATCCCTATACGAAGGAAAACCTAGAAGATTAGAAGGAAACACATCTACAAACTCTCGAACCACAGGCAAAAAATCCATGGGAGATGGCTTAACAATAGTGTCCCGAATGAAATCCAAGTAGGAAAAACACTCTCTATCAACCAATCTTTGAGCTCTAATGAAGGAGATAACTTTGCTAGTGTAAGATTCACTACAACTCATCCACTCAACTCTCGGGACACTCAACATCGTGAAAGTCAGAGTCTTAGCATTAAAATGAAGAATAGCATAATGCAGAGAAAGCCAATCCATACCCAAGACAATGTAAAAGTCTATTGTTCCTAAAATGATCAAATCTACCCAAGTATCTTACCCAGCCAAAGAAATATGACAGGATCGATACATTCGATCTACCACTAAGGATTCACCCATTAGTGTAGAAAGATGAATAGGCACACACATAGAATAACATCATATCAAACCAAGCAATAAAATAGGTAAAAACATATGAGAAAGTAGATCTTGAATCAAATAATACAGATGCAGTTCGATGGCAAACTGAGACGATACATATTATTACAGCATCAAAAATCTCAGCCTCAGGCCTCCCTAGAAAAGCATAACACTATCCATCTCGACTGCCTGCAGTCTGAGTAGAACCTCTACCTCCACCCTATGGAGATGGAATACCTCTACTATTAGTCATGCCACATTTTCTAGACTGAACCCTACCTTGACCCCTGGTCGGAGGCGCTAAATCCCTAGCTCGAGCAGCTAAATAAGAAAACTGAGGTCCGAAATGAGTCTGTAGACGATTGTGTCGCATCATATGAACTTGATCCTTACAAGTAAAGAAATATCTTGGCACAGATAACTGTTGCAGCGAACTAGACAAACTACCATGGCCACCTCGGCCAGAACCATAAGATCATCAGATTGACTGTCAACTGTCAACTGTCAACTGCTGGCATAGAAGCATGAACTGGTCCACGGATCTGAAAGGAACTACTACCTCTATGCGAACCTCTGCCTCCAAATGAGGCACCAAAAAACTGGCCTAAAATTAGGCCCTCTTAGGGCTCCCCAAACTCCTCTAAACCCATCAAAGCCGCCTTCTTTGTGGTGCTCATAATGGACTGGAAGGAAGCTCCCTATCTAGTTGCTCTGAACACATAAGATTTGATGGAGAAATTCAACCCACTCACAAAAATGCGAACTCTCTCTACCTTATTTGGAACAATTGTCATAGCATGCCTAGAAAGCTCACAGAAACGGGCCTCATACACAGTCACAGACAAACTGCCATGTGTCAAGCTCTCAAACCTTAGACGACTCTCCTCTCTCACGCTCCAAGGAATGAAGCGGTCCTGAAAGGCACTAGATAACACATCCCACATTGTCGGAGCAGATCCAACTGGTCTAGATCTCACAAAGTCCTCCACCACTCTATGGCATGACCACGAAGCTGAAGTACAATAAATCGAACACCACAAGCATCCACCATACCCACTGTCTCAAGCATATCATGGCAAAAAGTCAAGATTTCATGAGCATCCTTGCTCTTACCACCCAGAAATTATGGTAGTTTCATCTTCTAAAATCGCATAACATTGTTGATTAACCTCTATCAGAATAACCTCAGGAGTAATCTGTACAACAACAACCGGTGGAGGAACCTTTGGGTGTTGGTCCACCTGAACATGAATACCTGGAGTTTGTTGTTGACCTAGGGTTTGTGCCCCTACCCTCGTTTGAGCACCTGGTGTTGTACCTGTCACACTACCCAGGGAAAAGCTATCTAACACACCTAGCATCCTCAACAAACTCTCTTAAAACAAAGGAGCTCCAAAATCGGGAGGAACCTGGTCCTTAGTAACCTCAACATATTGCTAAGGAGAAGCCTTTCTAGCTCTACTTCTTGTTGGTGCCACTCCACTGGCACGACCTCTAGCTAGTGCTACTGAACGATCATGGCCTTTAGCTCGGACCCTACCTCTACTCCTAGTTGGGGCCTCAACAAGCAACCCTGGGACTGCCTCTTCTTTACCACCGAAAACAAAAAACTTTGGTCCTCGTCATCTAACAAAACAAAACGTGATAACTCAGCACTAGCAAAGGTAACTATGACCGATAAGAAAGGATGAATAAAAGGAAGTTTCCTAACAATATTTGTAGCCTCTTAAAGATAAGTATAGACGTCTTTGTACCGATCCTCAAGACTCTACTTAGAATTGGCTTGTACACACATGAGACCTATGAACCTGGGGCTCTTATATCATTTTTCATGACCCAAAATGGACATGATGGCACTTGTCTATTACCCCCAAGACAAGTCAGCCTCAACCCAATGAAAACAAAAGAAATGTGGAAATATAAAACAAGAACAAGACAAAGGCGAGAAACTTATTTGTTATAAACAATACCTCAAAACCTGGTTATCACATGTACAAACTAATAATGAAAATAAAAAATTCAAAGGATATATACAAGGCTCTATCTTTATTTCTCAAGTAGAACAAAACTTAAAGAAAAGGAAAAGAAGGCCCGCCAGGATGAGAACCAGTTACCTCTCAAATCTTTCAATAAGCCTCGACTATGAGGAGAGGAAGAAGAAGATCACATAGGTCAACGTTTGGAACCTACAAAAGTGTAGAAGCAAGTGGTACGTACGAATGACATGGTACCTAATAAGAAACCTACTAAACAAAGCAACTAGCTAGAAAACAAATACCCTTGCACTCCAACCAAACCTCCTCAAACTACAACCTGCACAAAAATCATCCCAACCAAGAAATTCTACAATTCATGGCTCAGAAGGCCCAATATTCATAGTTCAATCTTCAAAATTCAACAATCAAACAAATCAAATAAGTCAATCTCAACGACAAGTAGTTCAATCATACACAACAAGTATATCAATCAGAATTAGCGAACAAGTAAGCATCAAATGCATCAAGTCACAATAATCAATCACTTATCAGAATCATTTCTTATTGGCACAGTATCACTAGCAGAAACCATTTCCCATCAGTTTTATATCAAATCACTAGGCGGAACCATTTTCCATTGTCTTTTATCAAATCACTAGCTGGAACCATTTTCGATAAACTTTATATCTCATCACTAGTCGGAACCATTTCCCATCGGCTATGCATCACTAACCAGAACCATTTTCCATCGGCTTTACATCACTAGTTGAATAGACTCTTTTAATCTTAGTCGTTCACGTGTCCCTTTTTTAGATATAAGGGTATATTTATCCCAAAGTATAATGAGTGGGGTATAGTTAGCCCGAAAGTATAACGAATGGTATATTTAAACTATTTTCAATAGTACAAGGGTATATTTGACCCTTTTCTATATTTTGAAAATAATCAATCTCCAATAAATCAATTTTCGAAGTACTCCAAAAATTATTGATTTGATCTTTGAAATTATGTAATGCATTATAATTGAAATGTGTCTTTTCGAAATATCCATTCCAAATTTAATTGGGTACTGAAAATAAAGGTCCAAATTTTTAATTATTTTAACTATTTCGAGTGTCATTTATTTTAAAATAATCATATTCAAATTGTATTAAACATTTCATAAAAAAGATATAAAGAGTTTGAACTAAGTATATGTACATAATAGTCAAGTGCAAAAATAATTCGTAATTAAATATAATTATTCTAAACTTTCACTATAAAATTAAAGACGAAAAAACTAAGAGAAAGAATGCATACATATGCGAAAGAGACTTAACTGCAACAACAAATTATCAATCATGCATAATTACCTAAAAGTTTAATAAAAAATCAAAAATTTAAAAAGATACAACGAGATTGAATTCATACATATGCACTTGAGAATTAACTGCAAAAACAACTTATAAATAATGCGCAATTTTTTAAAAGTTCAATAAAAAAGAATCAATAATCAAAAGATACTACTCAAACATATTTAAACACGCACAAAAACGAACAAATATAAACATGGGTGAAAATATAATCTTAGATTAAAAAATATAATTTCATACATAACTTTATAACAAATAAATTTCAAATCATCATTACAAAAGAATGAAAATACACATCTCAATCACATGAGACTCACATTGTACAATATTATTATTTTGTTTCAAACAAATTCAACATAAAAGAAATATACAATCAATTGCAATGTAAATTTTTATTACAAAGACTTAAAATTTAAAAATTACAAAAGATAATATACACCTTCACAAGGAATAAGCTTACAAAATGTAAAAAAATGAAAAGAGAGACAATGCATAATCGGTTTAGGTAATCAACTTCATATAACACAAACATGAAAACATCAAAACGAAAATAAAATCTTCTTAAAATGAAAGCAAAAAACATAAAAAGATATTTGCATCAAATAATACTAAAATGGAAAGGGAAAAATCCTATAAAATATTTGCAAACTAGTGTTATTTTCATAGACAATAAATCCATTTTATCATAAAAAGCAGAAGTTAAAAATAAAATTTGTCAATAAATTTTGGCATATAACTTGTCATTTTTGGTATTTTATTTTTATTTTTTTTTAAAATAATAGTTTTTTAACCAAAATTTATTTTTTGAGAACTACTTTTTTAAACTCTTCTATTGAGGAATTTCTAAAATTGAAATAAGATCATTATTTCAAACTTTATATTTTATGGAAACATCTTATTACTTATTAATCCCTACTTGATAAGCTTGAAGAATACGCTATGAAGGCACTAACGTAGCTTATGTTTTGTATTTATATTTACAATTTATTTGTTTATTAGTAAGTATCTGACGAGTGGTAGATTTGCACTAATATAAGGTCTATTTAGCTCAATAATTGGTATCCTCAATGCCTAATTTTTTTCTATTCTGATAGAATGTTGATGATTTATAGCTATGAAGGCAATTGGACAAGGCAATGATTGATGTTTGAAAGAATGACCGAAAATGCAAAAAGAAGTGCAAACTATACATTGTTGATCGCCTAACAAGAAAGACGGATCACAAATTGAGCACGACCTCACCAAACATGACAGTGCATAGCACTTGTGTCTATCAAAGCAGGTCGACGGACTCTAGTGGAGAAGGCGATGCGCCAAATGAGAAAGGCGGGCTTGATGAACATCGCCCAAAATGACAGTGTGAAAAGAAAAGATTGAATGCTCGAAAGGTGAACCAAGGTGATACTCGATGATTCGTCCAACGTGAAAGGCTGACTCAATCAAGTTCTCCAATTGAGTTTTAAACACCTGAAGCCTAAGGGCATAAAAAGGCGAGCTAGAGAGCAAGAGGCGAAGCACCAAACGAGTTCGGTGAGCCTGACTAATGTCGCCAATTGGGTCACATAGTGGAATTTTGGGCCTAATTTTGAGAAATTATAAATACCCTAAAGAAGATAGAAATTAAATATCAGATGACATAGAATAGAGAATATTAGAATGTGTGAAGGGTTTAGAGAGAACACTTTATCTTTGAAGAACACTTTTCTAACTTTTGGGGTCTTATAACTTTGTTCTTGAAATTGAAAAATTGAAGTTGAATCCAAAGTGGTTTACTTGTAATTTCTTAATTTCATGTTACCCATGTCTACTTTGATGGAAGGTATAATCTCTTTACTCTTCGTGATGGGTGACTAAAATCCCAAAATCTAGGGGTGAAATTATGGAGTTGGGGTGTTGATTTAATGTAGTGCATATTGTGCTATGCTCTGTTTTGTTGTTGTTCATACATGAATTTGATCTAATTAGCATGGGGTTAATTTTTGGGTTAAGGTTGCAAACTTAATTCCTACTTCCGATCTCCGGTTGATGCTCGAAAGAGATTGATAGGAATGGGTATAGTCCAATACTAGAAATTTAGATTTTATGTCTGTAACTTGCTTGGAAATAGAGGTTATGGGTAGGATCTATTTACCATGTTTTTGAATGAGAGAATAGAGTAAGGTATTGGGTTGTTTAGGATGGCATTTAGATGAGACCGAAATGAGATTCTATGCATATTGTCTTGAGATCGAAAGATGATTAGCATCAATGAAGATAACTTAGCCTATTTATGAATATTCATCAATATAGAGCAACATAATTACCCCTATGTGACATCGATTTCCAATTGATGCACTCCTAGATTGCTTATTAACTCTTGAATTCTTTGACATTTTAGTTTAATTATGATAATTGATAACCAAAGATTTATATTAAATTGGTAGAATTATCCACCCACTTGTTCTTACTATTGCAAATGAGCGATCTTAAAATCCAAATTTCATGATAGAAATTCTCTACGATATACCATTCTTTGTGGGATTCGACCTCAATTCTTTATTGGATTTATTTATTGACTACGACCGCTATACCTTTTAATTGGTTTTAAGGAGGAAATTTGAGCGTTATAAAAAATTGCTCCATTGCCAGGGAATGGTGGTTGAGAAATAATATTTTAATTTTCTTTAGTTGTAGTTGATTGTTATTTGGTGTTGTTGTTGGTTGATTTGCAGGTTTATGCAATGAATGACCATGGAAGTGACAACGATAGTCACTATGGTCAAAACGACAACATGGGTGATTTGAATGATATGCACATGAATATTATTCAAACCGCGGGAGCAATCCAGGTACCTCCCATAACCGAGAGGGGTGTGTTTCACATCACCGGAACAATGATACAATTGCTCCAGATAAAAGGAAATTGTTGGGGCATAGCTCATGAGAATCCCTATGAACAACATTCAAGAATATCTCTAAAGAGTCCATAAGGTTGAGGTTATTCCCATTCTCTTGAATGGGAGACACTACAAGATGGTAGGTTGAATTGCCAAATGATTCTATCACTTCGTGGGAAGAGCTAAATGATGCCTTCTTGGAGAGATTCTTTCCACCCTCAAAGATGGTAAAACTTCAAATCCATAACCAAAATTTCAAGCGTATTGAAGGTGAACCTCTACATGAAATGTGATTTGGGTTCAAGAAGCTGCTTTTGCAATGTCTAACATGTAGCGTTCCAGACAATTTGTTGCAGCAATACTTCTATTGTAGACTAGATTCAGTCAATAAAGGTGTGGTCGATCAGTTAGTTCAAGGTAGATTAATGAGGCAGTTGCATGATGTGGATTCTTTATTTCTAGATGATATTATTAAGGTTAACCGAGCATGGCACACTAGAGAGGACCAAGTGCCTACTCTACAAGTGAGTTTAAGAAGAACAAATTGAGAAGGACCGTGAAAAAGATGAAAACATGGCCAAAATAATGACCCAACTCGATTTGTTATCTAAACATGTCATGGGAGGTGGACCTAAATAGGTAAATATGGTTGGAATCAATAGTGGGAAGTGCCCGGATGATGCCAAATTTGAGGCGTTATACAATGAGTAAATTTAATACTTAGGAAATCAAATGGGAGGTTCCCACACCAATTATCAACGACAAGGTGGAAACCAATAGAGATTTTCATTGGAAAGACTAGAGGGGTGGAAATTGAAGAGATAGGAAGATGGAATAAGATAGGTACGTGCCTCCCCACGATCATCCACACCTAAAGGAACCAACTGAGCCAGTAGGAAGCCGGACTAAAGACATGATTGCAAGGATCTACAACAAGATTGAAGGGACCGATAAAGTGTTGAAGTATTTGAAAAATGAATCTCAATCCAAGGAAAAAGAGAACATTGGCTAGTGATACCATCCTTAACTCCCACAATGATGATCACCGAACAGACTTGGTATAAAAGGACAACGGTCTTTTTAAATTCAAAAATCAAACCCTTTGATATCTTGAAGTCTTTTTCACTCCTTTCTCTTACATTGCTTCTTTTGAGTGATTGTGAGACTTTGGTGTGTGTTTTCAAAGTTCGAGGAGTGCCTTCACTTGGATTTCCTATCAACCCATCTTATTTCCTTGATTTTCTCGACTTGTGCTCCTATTGAGGTTGGGTTTTGAATTTTTTTAGCTTTAAATTGCATATTGAGTGTGGGCTTGAAGCCATTAAGTGTTATTGTGTGATAGATTTTGATGGGTAGTATTGTATTGTTCAATTTAAACTATACCCATGATAAAGTTGAATGTGTGTGCCTGAAAAATGCAATTTTGTTTGTGTTGGTTGAAATTTGAAATTGAGTAGATAAATATGATGGGTCTGAGTCCAATTTGATATGGGTGAAGTCTGATTAGCCTAGTATGGACCCAATTGCATGATTTCTCCCAATAATAGACAAGATGACTACTTTCTTAAGGGAAAATTGTTAATTAGTGCAATACTTAGCAAAATCTGGGGGGGAAGTCGGAGTACCCATGAGTTGATAAGAATATATGTGGATTGTAATGATAGGGGAAACAAGTATTTGTTCTATATATTGGGTTAGTTTTAAAAATTAGGTACGTTGAACACTTCTTATTGGAAGGCTTGTCTTAGCTCGCTAAGAAGGTTAGGAGAACCACCGAGTAAGACTCACTTTGCCTTCTTTAGCATGTATATGACCTTGGGTACCGTCCCATTCGGCGAGCTTGTCTTAGTTTGCAGAACCCACTTGGTGAATTGTCAAGTGAGAGAGGACATCACCCTTGATGCATGTGTCTTTTTAATTTGCACTATCATTTTCAGTGGGCTTTCCTTAGTCCGCTGAAACCGACTCAGAGAATTGCCGAGTTAGAATTGACTCCCATTTTTGTGCCTGAATCCTAAGAAGTTTTCTACTGTCTAATTCGGCGAGTTCACCAGAGCTCGTCGATCATGTTTAGTGATTCGCCTTCCCCAATAGGCGACCTCAGGAATATTTTTGATGTTTGATTCAATGTGTGTTTGATTTCAGTTAACCTTCACAAACCGTATGTTTGAATGTGTGGTTTGCAGGAAATGACACAAACAAAGGGTAAGCAAGTGGTTACATCAGACAATGAGATAGACAAAGATTCTCCTCTTCCTCCTCCACCAAAGAAACAAAAGGGAATATTTATTAATAAGCCTTTGAAGGCCCCTCGTGCCCAACAAACTAATCCTCATATCCCTACCAATGGGGGTAAGAAAGTGAGAAATAATATTGCCACTAAGCAGGTGAACGAGTGCTCCAAGTTAGCTTCACCTCCACAAAATCCTAATTATGCTTCTCGTGTTCTCCTTTTAATATCTCTAAGGACTTTAAATAGCCTCAAAGAAAAAAGAGAACTAACTATCTTGGAGGAGCATCGACTTTCAATTGATGGAGTCATGAGTGATTACCTAACTATATGGGCAACGATCAAATTTCACAAGTTGTAGAAATTCACTGAAGCAAAATGACCTTATGTGCCAAAGTGGGTGAGAGAATTCTATGACGTCTATGCTAAGTTGTTGCCAAAGAAAAGGAAGGGTACTATCAGGAAGACTGTATATGAAGTGGAAGCGAGAGGTAAGATGGTTCAATGTCATGCAAATGAAATTAACACAGTATTGTGCACCCCATCTAATCATGCTAATTGTCACGACCCAGGGGTACACCCTAGATGTAACATAACCTATAGAACCGCGAAGGACCCCATACAAGCCATTTGCTTTCATAACATAAGAAATAGAACAATAGAAGTTAAAAAATAGTCCAAGTCCAATAGGTTTTATCAAACAAAAGCAGAAGTCTAAGAACTTTGTCTCAAGTCATATAATACAATAGAATGAAATTGGGCCTAGCCCATATATCATGTCCAAAACAGAAATACAAAATAGAAACTAAACAATGGAAATTCGTCCTCGAAGCATGAAGGCTCACCAAAGCTCAGGAAATCAACAAAACCAATCACTAGCCACGAAACTGTGAAACCTGAATAGCATACCCTATATTTGGGAAAAATGTAGTCAACAATATGTGTTAGCAAAAAAAATGTACCAAGTATGATAGTTATGCATAAAACATTTAAATCATGCTAAAATAGGAAATTTCATTACATGCAACTGACCAAGTTAAAACATGATATAAAATGAGTTAGAAAACGTAATTCATAAAACATGGCCATTGCAAGCTAACATCTTTAAAACCTTTGAACTCACGTGAGATACTTCTTGAAGTAACCTTAGTTCATTATTCATATTGTTGTTGTAGGAATGAGCCTTAACCGACATAGAGACCATGTGGGCTATAACATGATCCTCTAATGTCTCTCACACCGAAAAGGGTTGTCCTACTTGCCAAGGTAAGGACCATGAACTTCTAGCTTAAGTGGATCCACTAGCTAATGTCTATCTAGACAATCATCCTATGGGGGCACACAAGGAAGGATAAAGAGATTGCTTCTAGAAACTCAACCTCTACTAACGGGAAAGCCTACATCTCAATATCCTCTCAGTACTAAGCATGATTCCGACAGAATAGTCATTTCTTACTTGTTCTTATTAAGGGCTTGTAATCTAGCCAATCCAAGATAAGTTTCATTAGGATAGCTCCTTATCTTTGATTCAATTAGGTTAGAAAACCTTTCAACCTTAGAATCCTTACTTTGTGAGAAAACCTTTCACAATCATGCCTTAGTGTGTTTATGAGAAATATTGTCAGCAACACAACAACAATCATGATTATTTATACTTTACTCTCAAAGCATCCTTAAAAGATTTACATAATTCTCATGAAAACATGCATAATTTCATAAATCACCTTTCAAGGCTAAAAACCCACTTTCAATCGTTAACATTTAGAAAACATGAGTTAGATATGGATTTTATCATAAATTCATGTAATTCTCTCATTACGTGCTTACTTTCTTAAAACTTAACCTTAATAATCAAAATCCCACATCATATGATCATAACTTGAAAACACGAGGATTTTCATGGGCTCATAGGGGAAAACATCATAAAACCATAGTATTTCATCAATTCATGCATAAGAGATCATAATTCAATCATTTAAATCAATAATCACAAGAATCCATGACAATTGAAGAACACCCTAACTCAATTGGGGAATTCTAACTTTGAAATAGAAGGATTTGGAAACTCCATGAATGGAAGGAATTCATGGATGAAAGCTATCATACCTCAATTCCACATGCTTATCTTCAATGGAGTAATTGAGATCTTGACTTGAAACCCTATGTTTAATCCTTCTTCTTTTTTAATGACTAGAGAGAGAAATATTTGGGAGTTCTTCTTTTTGATGAATTTGGAGAGAATCGTTTCTATTGGAAAACTTGGGGGTTAAAATGCTTATATAAGGGTCCTAGACATAGGCAAAACGACATAGTATTAGGCTATATTAATTAGGAAAATACCCAACTGCCCCTAATAATAATTGTCAGCCCACCGACCACGACCCTCGATCGACAGACTGTGGACAGGACGATGGTCTGTCCTGCACGACAGTCGACTGTGGTCAGTAGCTCGATTCTAGGCCCTTGAACCATGGGCCCTCAACCACGAACTGTGGTCTGACCGACGATTCATTGGTCATGCCGTAGTCCTGGGCCTTCAGGGTCTGTTTTGGGGAGGCCATCCACGGACCAACCCTACAGTCCGTGGTCCCATCCATGGCCATGGGTTGGTTCCCGCAGCTTTTTAGAAAATGCAGTCTTACCCTCTTTCGGATCTAGGGTGTTACACTGATGAATACAAGACCCAGATGAACAAAACTCTTTATACATTAAAGGGTTTGTTGGCCCCTATGATATGAGTCTTCTCCCTCTTAAATGGCTAAAACGGCAAAGATAGAGAAAAAAGGACTTGAACATTTTTCCACGGTATTGGTTCAGGTTTATTAGAAGAAATATCATGACATCCCAAAATGAATCAATACTCTGGCATCCAAAGGCAGTGCTAGTGGGCACAATCATTGAGAAGGAAAATTAATGTATGTGCCATCATTATGGAATATATGTTGCTACGAACCAGGAGAGAGCATACATCTCTCCCTTTCTGAATGCTTATTACGCAGTTATGTGAGAGAGAGGGAGTTCTCTTTTAGGGGAATACAGATGTGAGGATCACATCGACCTCTTCTAGTGATATTCGAAGGATTGAGGCTGAGAACTTGCGGGATGATGCGGCTCAGAGGAAGCCACAACCACCAGATTCGACGGCTCTAGTTGACCCCACCACACTAGCAGCTGAGGCTAGCACACCTGCTCTTTCTATGGAGCAGATATGTATTTCTACACCATCTAATGTACCTTTATCTACTACTGCTTCTAGTGCTTCTATACATTTTGTTGTTGTTGTGAGACCTTCCCCTTCTCCTATCACTCGTCCCCCTTGACTAAGGCGATGATTTACCAAATGAGCAACTTTGCCCGATTGGCAGATATTATAGTCGCTCAGGTTGAGACGCACATGCCCAAGATCATTGACTGGACCATTAAAAAGGCTTTAGCCCCACTGATAGAGAGAGTGGCCAAGTGTTAGGGGTTGGTTGACAGTCATAGTGTGAGGTCGGATGACCTCATAGCGAGATTAGAGGCCGAAGAGAATACCGAGGGTAGATCTGGTTCACTAGACACCATGAGGGACGAGCTTGCTACCTTGCCATCGGAGGTGGTCCAGTATTAGTTTACGGACATATCCATGCTTTGGGGCGATGTTCCCCTACCAGATGCACCTGACTCCATGCTAGAGAGGCCTAGTATCGTGCCTCTTCCTAGTGAGCAGACTGAGATTGTTGTGAGTGTTGATGTTATGGATGATGATAGTGAGAAGGCCGATGATGAGTTAGCAAAGGAGACTGATGAGGAGGAGTTGAGGGGAGAGGAGAATATGATTGCTCAGACCTTGACTAAGATGCAGGAGATTGAGAAGGTCATCCTTCAGACAACCCTAGAGCGATCCTTTCGGGATAATTCAACGGTTGGTATTAGTGGAGTCACTTTAGACTCTCCCATCCCTCCGACTACTGAGATGGGCATTGATGTCCCCGTTGAGCCTTCCCTACCGCCTCTAGTGATCCTATTGTCGGGTGATGTTCTGCGAAATCTTGGCACATTTGATGCTTGAAAACTAAGAATTAATACTAGAATCGAGTGTATTTATGTGGATATAATGTGTTTGGTAGTGTTTGTATAGGTGAAATAAGTGGAAGTGAAAGAAGATAGAAAAGATGAAAATGCAAGTTGGAATCTGAGTTGCTGACTAACCAAGTGAAGATCACGAACGCCTTTATGGGCCGTGAAGATCAAGACGGATCATGATAGCATCTGTGGTACAGTTTCCAGTATGTTAGCATTGAGGACCCAAACTTGGGAAAATCTAAGTGAAGACCATGGACACTCAGACGGACCGTGGTCTCTTTAACGATCCGTGGTGTTGTCCGTGATGTAATTTCCAGTATTATGGCATTGAAGACCCAAACTTGGGGAGTTCTAAGTGAAGACCATGGACACCCAGATGGACCGTGGTCTCTTTAACGGTCTGTGGTGTTGTCCGTGATGTAATTTCCAGTGTGATGGTATTGAACACCCAAACTTGGGGAGTTCTAAGTGAAGACCACGGACACCTAGATGGACCGTGTTCTCTTTAACGGTATGTGGTGTTGCCCATGATGCAATTTCCAGTGTGCAGGCATTGAAGACCCAAGTTGGAGAGTTCTAAGTAAAGACCACGAAAGGCTTCACGGACCGTGAAGCCCTTGACAGACTGTGGTAGCATCTGTGAGGTGCCCAATAGTTCAGTTCTACTTCGAGTAGGACTCTTTTTAAAACACTTTATTTGAATTAATTAAGTCATTTTTTTATGTTTTTATCTTATCTAACCTTGAACGACGAACGAGTTTCCATTATTCTCAATTTGTGATTTTAGATTTGAACATTGAATTAAGTTTGAAGTTCAAATTTCCGGTTCTTGAATTATCAAAGTGGTTGTTGATTGCTTATTCTTGTAATTACTTTCTAACATGTTTTCATTCGATATTTCTAAACATTTACGTGAAATCATGAGTGGCTAAACACCAAAAATGGGGTTGTGGGATCCATGATGTAATTCTAATTGTGATTTCGTAAAACGAGTGAAAGGCAATTTGTAGTTACAAACTGTAGTTTAGTTTTTGTTATTATTGTATTCTGATGAGTGCACGCATTAGAGTGAGCATGTATCTGTCATTTGTTCGAGAGAAAAATAATAGTTAGGAAAAAGCTAGACTAATCTAACTAAATGGAGTCAAAGTTTGAGTTCGAGAGAAAAGAACCTTAACACCATTGTAGGCGAGGGTAAATCGTGTAACACTCTAGGACCGAGAGGACTTGAGTGAAAATTATCTGAGTAGACCGAGAAGTATCAGATATATCTAACTAGCATGTAGTTTGTAGAGGTAAATTGCCTGAAACTCAACTACGGAAGAACATTAGACGCAACGTTATGGGGAACACAATCCTAGTTTCAGTAATTATTGAAATAACTTCAAAACTAATATTTTGTTCATTGTTGAATTAGACTTTACTTTACAACTTTGGTTACCAAGGCGTTAACGCTAAACCCATTTTACTTTCAGTAATTGTTTATTTAGGAAATAATAATGACATTTGAGTAAAACGTGACAATGAAATCATTTCGGTAAAGACATTCTCTGTGGGATCGACCTCAACTCACGTTGAGTTCTATAAATTGACTTTTACTGTTTATATCTCTTAATTAAGGTGTAAGTTTGGACGTATCATCGGGCATTGATGCCTCTCTTGAGGCTTCCCCACCTTAGACTCCAGATGAGAGTGCTCCACAGGCATAGCCTGTCAGGGGACCTTTTTATCTCATCCTCCCCTACTTTTGTTTATATTGCATTGAGGATACTACTTGATTTTTTTTGGTGGGGGTAAGGGCCTTTGAGCCAATAGTCCCTCTTTTTTATTGTATTTTGTTATTTTGGGTTTTGAATAATTGTGGTACTTTACTTTTGTTTTTATTATAGTGCTCTTTTGGTTAAAGTGTGTCTCTTTGTTTTATTTTGTTCACTCTTGATTTTGTAACCTCCCATGAGTTTAAAAAAACCATGAAATGGTTGGAGTTTCATTGATAACAACTTGAGGATCGATTGTGTTCAATATCGATGTCTTGTACTCATGATGAGCACGATGTATATTGTTTGTGTTGCGAGAATGAAATCGATGTGGTTGCACTTTTCAGCGATCTCTTTGAATCTTTTCTTGACTAGTTGCATTTTGATGTGAGCCTTGCAATGAACATCGCACGTATGCTTTTGATCTTTTAGGGATATGCTAAATGAGTGTTAATCAAAGTGCTATGTGTGGTGAGGTCTTACTTGAAAGTATGTATGTGGAGTCCTAGAATTTGTCTTGTTAGTCCAATTGTTTGAATCTTACTTAATGTGAGACATGATCATGGACAACAATTCAAAGAGAACCGAATTTTCCATAATCCTTTGTGACTACCTTGTGAAGGTGTGCATCTATTTTGGCACCATTTGAGCCTAACCTATTTGTTGATAAAAAAAAAAAAAAAAAAGCCTCTTGAACCAAATTGTCCCTTCCTTCTCACCAAAAATCCTTATTGAAACATTGTTATGTTTAGATAGCCAACTTATGCCAAAATTATAAGTTGGGGTGTGGAAGGAAGGAAGAATGAAAGTCAAGTGAAGGATAAAGAAAGATGAAATGAGACTGAACTTTGAAAGTTGTTACAAAAAGAAGGAATCCCTCCTTATAAAAAAAGTCATTATGATGGAAATACTTTTGAAAAATGAAAAAAAATGAAAAAGAGAAGTAAATGAAATGAAGGGAATTCCAAATAAATTGAGTGACATTCAAAGTTTGAGTTCTCAAATGAAAATGAAGGAAAAAAACTTGAGAAGAGGTGATAATGATTGAAACAATGCTTTGAAAAGGTAAAATCACCAATCCAAATTGACCATACCTTAACTGTCAGCCCCATTACAAACCTAAAAGACCCTTAAGATCTTGCATGAACTAGGATAGGTGATGATTGGAAAATATGGGAAAATCTATGGGACAAAGCCTGCATGTGTTTCTCTTTTGAGAGAGTGAGAGTTGCATTGATTACATACACCTTTGTTAATTTTCTTGTGAGAGTATGAAATCGTTCTTGATATGAGGGCACTTGAATGCATTTGTTGAAATATGTTCTTGCATTAGACAAAAAACTAGAGCGAGTTTGAGCTTGTGTTGAGACCAACTAGTCATCATTTGAAGCTTTTTGATCATGATTGAGGGTAGCATGTTGATTGAGAGTAGTCTTTCTATGGAACTTGCATGTTAGCTTTCATTGAGTACTGAGTACTGTTGTAGACACCCTTATTGAGTTTTTTGTGTTCTTGATTTACTTGAGGACATGCAAAAGTTTAAGTTGGGGGCATTGATGAGTGGTAGATTTGCACTCATTTAAGGTCTATTTAGCTCAATAATTATTGTCTTCAATGCCTAATTTTGATGATTTGTAGCTATGAAGACAATTGGACATTGCAGGGAATGATGTTTGAAAAAATGACAAAAAATGCAAAAATAAGTGTAAACTATTCATTATTGATCGCCTAACAAGAAGGGTAGATCGCAAATTGAGCACGACCTCACCGAACATGACAATGCATAACACTTGTGTCTATCAAAGTAGGTCGGTGGACTCTAGTGAAGAAGGCGATGCGCCGAATGAGAAAGACGACCTTGATGAACATCACCCAAAGTGACAGTGTGAAAAGAAAAGATTGAATGCTCAAATGACAAACGAAGGAGATACTCAGCGATTCGCCAAACGTGAAAGACTAACTCAATCAAGTTCTCCAACTTAGATTCAAACACCTGAAGCCTAAGGGCATCAAAAGGCGAGCTGAGGCGGCGAGCCTGACTAATTCGCCTATTGAGTCACACAGTGAAATTTTGGGCCTAATTTTGGAAAATTATAAAAAGCCCAAAGGAGATAGAAATAAAATCAAATGACATAGAATAGAGAATATCAGAGTGTGTGAAGACTTAGAGAGAAGACTTTATATTAGAAGAACACTTTTCTAGCTTTTGGGGTTTTAAAACTTTGTGATTGAAATCGACAAATTGAAGTTGAATTCAAATGGGTTTACTTGTAATTGCTTAATTTCATGTTACTCATGGCTGCTTTCATGGAAGGTATAATCTCTTTACCTTTTGTAATGGGTGGCTAACCCCAAAATCTAGGGGTGCAATTATGGTGTTGGGTGTTGATTCAATGTAGTGGGTATTGTGCTATGCTCTGTTTTGCTGTTGTTCATACATGAACTTGGTCTAATTTGCATGGGGTTAATTTATGTGTTAAGGTTGCAAGCTTAATTCCTACTTCCGATATCCGGTTAATGCTCGAAAGAGATTGATTTGAGTGGGTAATCAGTCCAATACTAACAATTTAGATTTCATGTCTGTAACTAGCTTGAAATAGAGGTTATGGGTCAGATCTATTCTCCATGTTCTTGAAAGACAAAATAAAGTAAGGTATTTGATTGTTTAGGTTGACACTTAGATGAGACCAAAAAGGGATTCTATGCATAGATGCTTTGAGATTGAGAGATGATTAACGTCAACGAAAATGACTTAGTCTATTCATGAATGTTCATCACTATAGAGCAACACAATTACCCATATGTGATATCAATTTTCAATCTCCGCACCCCTAGATTGCTTGTTAACTCTTGGACATTTTATTTTAATTTTGATAATTGATACCAAATCTTTATATTAAATTGGTGGAATTATCCACCCACGAGCTCTTACTGTTGATGAGCAATCTTAAAATCTAATTTTTTTGATAGGAATTCTCCACGATATACCATTCTCTATGGAATTCGACCCCGACTCTTCGTTGAGTTTTTTTATTGACTATGACTGCTTTCCCTTTTAATTGGTTTTAAGGAGGACATTTGAGCGTTATCAGTATCTAATAATACTGTTTCATAGAATTTGTAATATATAATATATAGAAACTGAATGCTCCATTATAAATAAATTGAAATTTATAATTTATTTTTGTCACAGTGTATGCTCATTATAAAATAATAATATAAATATATGAGTATTTTAAATAATTTTTAAAACTTATGAATATAAATTATATTTTTAAATAAAATTAAATAATTTTTTTAAAAAAAATTATGACCAAACACATAAAACTTCATTCAAAAATTATTTATTAAAGATATTTAAAAATATATGGCTAAATAGTGGCCAGATGAACATAATTGAATCGAAAATCGAAACAAACATCAAATCGAGTCAAATTAAAAAAGAATCTGACTGAAGGTTTGTTTGGACTTGGTTTAGTATTGGAAAAAAATCTTGACTATACTTGGGTTGATTCGATTTAACTAAAAAAAGTCAATTCGAGATCAAATCAACCCGACATTATATATATAATTTTTAAAATTTATTTTATACATAGATTTTTTTTTACCCTCCCTAGGAGCTCCCACCCCTTTTTGCTCCCTTGGTGACTCGAACTCACAACCTTCGGGTTGGAAGTGAGGAGTGCTTACCATCCGAGCAACTCCCTCGCAACATAGAAATATTTACTTTGGTACAAATTCTAAATATTTCTTATAGTTTTTCATAATTTTTATCTTTTAACATATTATTTCAAGTTTTTGAGACTTAGAATTTTGAATGGTTTAATAAATGTTATAGTCCATAGATATTAGTATATATCTGTAGATATTACTAACCCTAATAAACCTTAATTCAAAATCAAAATCAAATATGCAATAATAATAATAATTCTAATGTTGACAGTTTTTTTTCTTAATTCAATACTAAGAATGACAATAGTGTTTAATATTTTTTCTTTAGCTTTACATTGGTTTAGACATTTAAAATAAATAATCTATTTTAATTTTTTTTAATCATATAATTAATACTTGTTAAACTTATGTTAACATGATTTAATACTTTTAAATTATGAACATTTTTATTATTACTTATTAATTTAAAATATTTATTTAATGCAATTTCATAAATATTTTTTATTGAATATTTTAGTGTCATTACTCATATCAAATTTTGTGTTATTTTCTTAAGAGACACCTTAGATAGTTATGTTTTGATATGACTAAAGAAATATTTGAAACAAAAGTTATTTTTGTAGGAGTACTTTACGGAAACCCCCCAAAAACATGAAAAATATGAAGTTGAAACCCCAAGTTTCATTAATTTGATTTGATTGAAATATTTAAAAATTCAATAAAAATAAGGCTTAAGTCATCCGTAGCCCCTTAAAGTTGTCCGCATAATTCGTTTGAACACCTTAACTAACGTTTGTACCTATTGAACACCTATACCCCTTAAAATTGATACCTATTTGACATTTTTTTGACAATCATCCAAAAATATGAGATGTGTGTACTACACTCGCTGTGACATGACAGTGACATGGCAAATTGATGAATTAAATGATGACACGTGGCTTTTGAATCCAAAAATTTATTTAAAAAATGATATTCTAAAAAACATCTATTTACTAACTAAAAAAAATTAAAAATATATTTTCTAAAAAACCTACCAACCAATAAAATGATGACACATGGCATTGAATTCAATATTTTTAAAAATCTCTATTTAAATAATTCAAAAATAATTTTATGAATATAAAAACTTATTTTTGTTTTTATTTTTTTATTTAACTCCCGCCCCATACGAGACCCATTTCCTCTTCACCGGTGCAGGCGGCAACTACGACGCCAGCAAATCGTCGCCCTACCTCTTTCTTCTCCTTCATTCAATTTTATCTTTTATGGTTTCTGTGTAAAGATGCAATTTGGATTCTCTATTGAATAGTTCAAGTGCTAGTGAAATAATGAAAGTTAGAAATTTGCTAATACTAGAACCGATCAGTTTTTTTCATATTGATAGCATCAAATCTGTTACTCATTGTCTTCATCTTCTTTCCATTAGTAATTATTTATCAAAATTGCAAAATATAATAACAAACTTATATCCGAAAAATTAATTCATATTTTTCTCATCGAAATAAATGAAGATTCGCCGGAGGGAATGGGGTGGGTTGAGCATGTGCGTAAAATAGCTGATGGAAATGGTGGATGAGAAATTGAAAATAGTTGCATGGAAGGGAATATTGGGATGGGGAAGAATACGGGTCTTTCTTCTTCTTTATTGTTGTTAATTATTATTTTAAAAAAAAATTAGTTTAGTTGTATAAGTTAGAAAAAAAAAGAAAAAAATTATTTTGATAACTTTACGCGCTTAAAGAGAGTGAACCACACGTTTTTTGCCATGTAAGCATTTTGTGTCCAATAGAAATGACTTTTGAACAATTAAGGTGTTCAATAGGCATAACCTATTGTTGAGCTGTTTAAATAAAATATGCGAATAATTTTAAGAGGCTACATATGACTTAAGCCTAAAAATAATTTAATTTGATATTTAAAGGCCTTGTGTCCCCAAAGGAGGTCCACAGACTGAGATGTGAAAAACATAGTAATAACTTGATCGGAGCTACATTTGGATCACAAAGCAAACAAATGCAATGAATCAATAATGTGAAAAATTAAGTTAGCTGATTGGAAAATCCATCTGAAACTATAGTGCCTTCAATCATAGCAAATTACAAAATCAATTCTCAATCACCTCTAGATCTCATCGGAGATCGCTATATTCGCCGATTCTGATTCGCGATCTGCTACATCACATGGCAGGGGCGGCATCGGCGCTGTTCCTCCTTGACATCAAAGGCAGAGTACTGGTTTGGCGTGATTTCCGTGGAGATGTCTCCTCCGTCCAGGCCGAACGATTCTTCACCAAGCTCCTTGAGAAAGAGGTTTTCTCTTGCTCTTTTTTCTCTTATCTCCAGATTTATTTGTCAAAATGTCTGCACATTTCGACTACGATCAGAAAACAGATCTAGAATGTACAAGACTCAGTTTGTTCGGAATTGTAACTCGATTTAGAAGCAAATGCAACTGCTCGCTTGAAGCAGTATCTTCCCTTCTCTTAATTTATATTGCCAATTTTATTTAACTTGGAAATGCAAGTTTGCCTCCGAGACTAGAGTTATGCAAATTAATACTTTTACTGGAGATGCTGCATTTTAAAGCTAAATAGACTTTATCTAAGTTAATGTCTTTAGTGGGAATGCTGCATTTTAATGCTAAATAGAGTAAACAGGAATGAAAGACCGTTTTATAAGTGGTTTAGCACGTTTGAAATCTTGTAGCTTGGTAAATATGTTCGTTGAAGCTTCAATCTGAGTTATTATGCATGAATGAATTTCCATTGGTTAGGGATGCCTCTTTTCTAAATGATGAAAATGTTGTGAAAAGAGAATCAAGTTAGGAAGTTATAGTTGAGTTGATACAGATTTCAATAGTTTCTTCGCATTCTGCAGGTTTATATTGATCTTCGTTTTGTTTCTTTCGTAGACAGCTGACTATGAACACTTAGTTGGAGAAGATAGAGTTTACTTTTTCTGACTAATTTAAGTGCTAAAATTTGATCACTTGCAGGGTGACCCTCAAGATCCTGTTGCATATGATAATGGCGTGACATATATGTTTATACAGCACAATAATGTATACCTCATGACCGCATCAAGGCAGAATTGTAATGCTGCTAGTATTCTTCTGTTTCTACACCGTGTTGTTGATGTAAGTGACATTGACATTTGCTTACTTCACCTGATTTAGCGCAATTTCTATGCATGCAAGTAATTCAATCACCAGATCGAAACTTCTAGTACATAAAGCTTTATTGTGAAGAAGAGAGAAGAATTTTTTTTAATTATCTGTGCCAAAAATGAACTACCTTGCACTAATACATTTTTTGAAGAAGATAACTTGTATTATGAACAAAAGGAATACTCAGAAAAACAAAATTACAGAGGGAGAGGTGTCCCTACTAAGCTTCATAAATAATCTAAAATACTAGGAATATCCTCTTCTTCTTGAGGATATTCGTGTTTACACCAAAAAAAGTAAAGGACTAGACAATTCATCTTCAGTTTCTGCAGAGAGCAGCTCTTGTTTTCGAAACATCTTTGGTTCCTTTCCATCCATATAGTCCACCAAATGCAGGCTGGGACAATCTTCTATCTCTCCCTGTGTCCCGACTGATTCCCATCTCTATTCCAGCAAGCTAGAGCCTCTTTGATGCTCCTTGGCATAGTCCAGCTTATGCCTCTTAAATTGATGAAAATCTGCCATAACTTCACAGTCTCTCTATAATGTAGAAAGAGATGATTTATTGTCTCAATCTCACATTCACAAAAAGAGCACCTAGAGCAAAATTGACGACCTCTTTTCATAAGGTTGTCCTGGGTGAGTGTGGCCTGTTTGGCTAGTAGCCAAGTGAAACATGCAACCTTGAAGGGTACCTTGACTTTCCAGATCATCTTCCAGGGCCAACCACTACTCTGAGAGACTGATCTTTGTGATGCCTTGTAAGCTGAACCAACTGAAAATCTGCCTTGCTTGTTTGGTAGCCAAAATAGATTGTCCTCATTGGGGGTTAAATCTTTGTATTGCTTCAGAGTATTGAGTAGTTCAGCCACTCTGTTAATTTCCCAGTCGTTCAAGTGTCTTCTAAACCTGAGATCCCACCCTTGATTGTCTCTCATTTCTCTAATTGTGGATACCTTTTGAAGGCTCAGGTTGAACAAGTCAGGATACTTGGTTCTTCAAAATTTCTTGTCCAGCCCACACATCTTCCCAAAATAGTGTTTTTCCCCCATTTCCCACCTTGATTTTACAGTTGTTTGCAAACTTGATCCACTGACTTCTGATAGACCTCCATACTCCAGTCCCATACGGTTGTGTGGGCAAGTAGGTAGTCCATTTGTTCTCCATTCCAAACCTAGCCTTGATTGTCTCCTTCCACAGTGCTTGTTCCTGT
>JAJOOO010008604.1:0-29450 GCA_029582685.1 Solanum piurae
CCAACTCTAAATGATTGGGAGGGTAGTTCCTCTCATAGGTCATTAACTTTCTAGAAGCATAAGAAATCACCTTAGCTTTCTGCATCAGAAGAGCCACCCAACCCGACTCCAGAAACATCACATTTAATGGTGAAATCAACACCCGCCTCTGTTAAAGTCAAAATGGGAGCTAACGTCTACAAGGTATTAAGCTTTTGAAAGCTCTCCTCACACTAATCAGACCATTGAAATCTCACAATATGTCGAGTTAATCTAGTCAACGGAGATCCAATCGTCCCACAAAACTCCTAATCTCAGTAACCGATGTGCGTCTGGTCCAATACCTAACTGCCTCAATCTTTGTTGGGTCCACCAAAACACCCTTCTTGGACATCATATGTCCCAAAAATTACACATAATTATGCCAAAACTCACACTTTGGGAACTTGGTATAAAGCTTCTCTTCCATCAATCTCTGGAGAACAATCCTCAAATGCCGATCGTGGTCCCCCTCAATCTTGGAGTACACCAAGATGTCATCAATAAACACTATCACAAAGGAATGTAAATAGGGTCAGAACACCCCATTCATCAACTCCATAAACGTTGTAGGGGCATTAGTCAAAAATGAAAAACATCACAAGAAACTCATAGGTCCCATATCGAGACCTTAAAGTTGTCTTAGGGATATATAATGCCCTAATCTTTACCTCAGGATAACCGGACCTCAATTCAATCTCACAAAATAGAGATGCACCCTGAAGTTGATCAAACAAATCATCAATACGAGAAACATGATACTTGTTCTACACTGTCACTTTGTTCAACTATCGATAATCAATACACATCCTCATGGATCCATTCTTTTTCCTCACAAACAACACTGGAGCACCCCCATGGGGAAACACTAGGGTGAATAAACCCTTTACTCAATAAATCCTGCAACTGATCCTTCAATTCTTTGAAATTAAATGGAGTCATACGATAAGGTGGAATAGAGATGGGTTAGTGCCCGACTCCAAGTTAATAGAAAAATCAATATCTCTATCTATAGGAACACTTGGAAGATCAGTAGGAAACACATCTACAAACTCTAAAACCACAAGCATAGAATCTATGGGGGATGCATCAACGCTAGTATCCCAAATGAACACCAAGTAGGACAAACACCCTATATAGACCAATCTCTAAGCTCTAATGAAGGATATAAATTTTCTAGGGTAAAAACCACTAGCACCCATCCACTTAAATCTAAGGACACCCGGCATCACTAAGGTCACAAGATTAGCATAACAATTAAGAATAGCATAATGTGGAGCAAGCCAATCCATACCCAAGATAATATCAATGTCTACCATCCCAAAATGATTAGGGCCACCCAAGTATCATACCTAGCCAAAGAAACAAGATAGGATTGAAACACATGATCAACCACTAAGGATTTACCCACTAGTGTAGAAATATGAATAAGCACATGCATGCAATCTGACATCATATCAAACCTAACAGCAAAATTGATAGACACATATGAGAAATTAGATCCCAGATCAAACAATACAGACGCATGTCGATAGCAAACTGGGATGATACCAAGATCGCAACATCAGAAGTCTCATCATCAAGCCTCCTAGGAAAAGCATAACACTAGCCATATTGGCCTCCTGTAACCTAAGTAGAACTTTTACCTCCACCTTGGGAGTTGGAGCATCCCTACTAGAAGTCCTACCACCTCTACAAGTCTGAACTCTACCTCAACACCCTGGTCGGAGGAACTGAATCCCAAGATGGAGCAGCTGAATAAGAACACTGAGATCCTGAATGAGTGTGTAGGGGACACTCCCCACAAGTATAAAAATATCTCAACATAAATAACTACTGATGTGATCCGGACAAACTACCATGGTCACCTCGGCTAGATCCATAAGATCCTCAGGCTGATTTCCCACTCTCAGCTACTGGCATAGAAGCATGAACTGACCCACCACGCTGGAAGGAACCACAACCCCTATGTGAACCTTTGCCTCCAGATGAGACACTAGAAAACTAACCAAAAGAACAGGCCCTCTTAGGCTCCCTAAACTCCTCTAAGACCATCAAATCCACCTCATTGGCGGTGCTCACAATGGACATGAAGGAAGCCTCATCTCTAGCTACCCTGAACACATAATATATAACAGGGAAAGTCAACCCTCTCACAAACTGATGAACTCTCTCTGCCTCATCCAAAACAATAGTCATAGCATGTCTAGAGAGCTCACAGAAACGGGTCTGAATACTCCATCATAGATGGACTACCTTGAACCAAGCTCTCATATCTCAAATGACTTTCCTCTCTAAATCTCCAAGGATTGAAGCGGTCCTGAAAAACACTAGCAAAACACATCCCACTCGGCCGAAGGAGACCCAATTAGTCTATACCTCACAAAAGTCCTCCACCACTCTTTGGCGTGACCACGAAGCTCAAGTTCAACAAATTGGACACCACGAACATCCACCATACCCACTGCCTCAAGCATCTCATGGCACAAAGTCAAAACCGCATGAGCATCCTCGCTCTTACCATCCTGAAACAAGGGTGGTTTAATCTTCTGAAACCTCTCATAGCATTACTGATCTGCCGATGTCAAGATAACCTCAAGAGAAATTTGTGCACCAATAGCTGGTGCAGGAACAACTAGTTGATGACCCACCTAAACATAAACACCTCGAGTCTACTCCCCAGCTCACGTCTGACCACCCAGTGGTGTGCCTGGTACACCACATACAGAAAGGTTCTTTATCACCCCAAGCATCCTCAACAAGGTCTCATTAAACAAAAAAGCTCCAAACTCGGGAAGAACTTGGTCCTCAACAACCTTAACATGTGGCTTAGGAGAAGCCCCTCTGGCTCTACCTCTGGTTGGTTCCACTCCACAGGCACAACCTTTAACTGGTGCTACTCCTCGAGTACGGCTTCTAGCTCGAGACTACCTGTACCACTAGTTAGGGTCTCAACTACAGCTTCGGGGACTGCCTCCCCTTCACAACTGGAAGCTGAGGCTTTGGTCCTCGGCATCTACCAAAAGAAATTGTAGCAACTCAGCACTAGCGAAGGTAACCATGCACGAGAAGAAAAGATGAATAAATGAAAGTTTCCTAACAATCTGTGTAGCCTCTTGAAGATAAGTACAGACCTCTCTATACCAATCCTCAAGACTCTACTTAGACTTGGCTTGTACACACATGAGACCTATGAAACTGGGGATCTGAAACCATTTTGTCATGACCCAAAAATGGATGTGATAACACTTGTCTATTCCAAACATTTCATCAATCAATCAACAAGGATTACAATAAGGCAATTCACATCATCATGTTCAACACATAGACTCTTTCATTTCAACCCCTTTTTATTCATTTAGATATAACAAGTGGAACATTTAACCCTTCATCTCATCCCCATTACTCCTAATACAAAAAACAAAGAAATATACAAATTCAACTAGAATACAAGGTTTAGGAAGCCACTTGCCTTAAATCAATCAAAACTCATTCTAAGAGCTGAGTCTTCCACTTCTGAATAACTTCCAGAGCCAAACAATATAAATAATAAAGTATTCTCAATCACCCATCGAAACAACACTTCCAACATCAATTATGTAAAGAGATGGGTCAATCAACTCAAAGCCCAATATCAAAATGAAGGTTGAATCCAAAAAAATAATACTTGAAAATGATGTTTAAGGCTTTTAGAAACTCATTACTGAAAATCATTTTGATAAAGGGTTCAAAACCACTTCAAAATCTCCATATTAGCTAAGAACTTGGGTTCTTGAAAAACCTTGTCATTAACCCACCAAAATCCCACATTTTGACGTTAAAACTAATAATTAATCAATGGAATATAAGGGTTTAGGATAAAAAAACATACCCAACTAATCTAGCACTAGAAAATCCTTTCAAAATTCACCACCAAGGGTTCCCCAAGTTCAAAAAAGGTGAAATGGGGCTTAAACCCCAAAATTTGCAGCAAAAACCCTCACATGTATCGCTTAAGGGAACCAGGGGTTCGCTTAAGTGAATCCCGCCAAGAACGCGGGTGTTAGTTAAGCATAGCCTCCTTCACAAAAGCGACAGGCCCATCTCTTAAGCGAGGGTCTTAAGCAGTTGTCCTTCACAAAAGCGAAGCCTACAGACACCAACAACTTCAGCCAATTTCCAACACATCGAAAGGATCCTCGGGATTCATTTGGAACCCCATACACACTGATGTGAGACCAAAAATACATATTTTAAGCATTATTTTCCTCACATTTATTATTTGTATTTGTCCTTTTCGAGCATGAATTTTATGGATTGTGCTAAATAGTATATTTTATTTGTAGGATTAAATTGGTGTGAAGATGAAAAAGTTTGGAGCAAAAACGAATTAAAGATGAAAGATTATAGAACGAAATCAAGCAGACATTTTAATGGATTGAATTAAATAAAATAATATATACATATATGAAGTGCAGAGGATTGCAGATTGCAAATTGTGAATTGAAATATGTGACATATGTCACTCATAGAAGGCATCAACATCAAACACCATTGAGGCGGTGCAGAAACATACTTGTTACTGTTCCAAGCATATAACAATTCCAATTTCTTTTGGTTTTTGTTTCCCATTTTTTGTTGAACGCAATTATTTTATTTAGGGTTTCGTATATCTATAAATAGTCCATAAGAATAATTATTAGATGCGGGAGATACTTGGGAGATACTTTTGTAGGGAAAATTCATTATAACTTTTAGGATTCTTTCTTCTTTTTCTTTTCTAAGGCATTAGTAGCTAAAGACCCTTGTTCAGGGGCTGTGGCTGCCCATGATTTTTTCGTATTGAATTTTATGGATTGAAGTTGATTATTGCATAATTTTTTTCTTGATGTATTATTTTAAGATTGGCAACCATTAAAATAAATTCATTGTCAAAATTGAACTCGGGAGAGGAATAGGAGGATAGAACGTGGGGAAAAGAGCATGATCTTCTCTAAAAATTAGGGTTAATATGTATCTAGGAAATGGATATACCTAGAGACCTTGCTTTGTTACTAAACAAGATGGAAACTTAATTATCCGCAATTAGTGCAGTCTATCCTCGCTCAACGATGTAGTTAGACTATCAATTCTGGTAGGCAATTAGATGTCGGGAGATCATGATCAGAAATTCAACCTTGTAAATCAGTGATTGATAACTAATTGAAGTCCATAGAAAAAGATACTATTCATGAATTCTAAGTAAGCGCAACCCTGGAATTTCCCCTATCATTAGTATACATCTTTTATTCTTGCATTCTATCAAGGTAAATTCTTTTGGTTTGCTTGAATAAATAATCAGGATTAGCATAATGTAGGAAAAAGTTAATTGACAAGTCCTTTGGGTTTGATAATTCGGCTCTTTTAGGGACACTTTACTACTTGTGAGACTACGTACACTTACGTGTGCAATTGTAAGTAACACACAATCCCCATATGCAAATCAGTTATACTAGTTGTTCCAAACTCAATGGAACCGTCAAAACACGAATATGAGGTCTCTTTGACCCGACATCCCTGAAAACCACAAGACACTAACTCATGCCTAAAAGGGGTAAAATAAGCTCGGGACTTCTTAAAAATCAACCAAGACATCACCTAGGCCTAAAATCATTCCATGAATCCAACAAAACTTTCAGAATTTTGATCCGAGCATCCGAACTCCGAATATTGAACAAAGTCAACCCAAAGGCAAAATTTCCATAATTTAACAACATATGACCTCAAATCCTAAAAAGATTCAGAATATGAAACAAACAGCTCTCAGTCATTAGAATTCACATTTCAGGACTAATGGAATTGGCGAAATTCCATTCCGACGCTCGAAAATCCAAAAGACCCCAAAACCCACTTTCTTAACAACTTAGCCTTTAAAACTCACAAACTTACCAAATTATCAACTCTTGACTCAAATTTTAAAACAACCTTTTCAAACTCGATCATAAAAGACTTCGGGTCGATATCAGGATGAAAAAATAGTCAATTCACAAAACTTTCTAAAAATTACCGACCGAGTCATTACAACCTATAACCCAAAACGAGAAGTAATTAGTATAAGGGTAAAACTAAGCAAAAAGAGGAGTTCTAAACAACAAAATACGACAAGACCGGAAGCAAACCAAAACTATATACATAACAATCCCTCCCAGAACCCAGATGTCACAAGTATAGAGTTGTGCTAACAAAAGAGTAGAAGTCCCAGAAGTGGACCAAATCAAAGTTGTCTCATAAAGCAAAAGATGAGTTTTATAAGGTCCATATGGAGACAAGCCAGTCAAGGACGCCAAGTGCTCACTCTCATCTCCAGACCCCCACCCCCAATTCACACTAGTCATCATTAATTCACACATTCATGCTCAATCTAGTTATAATGGAAGTCGTAGCCTAATTGTAAGTCGACCGAGCTCGCTCCATGATAAAAGGCTGAAGCTTTTACTTTCTGAATGACCTCTAAATGGTGCCAAACTATCAAGAATAGGATCACAGCACCAATACAATCGTAGAGAAACTAAAATCACACAAAATAGAGATGGACCAATTTTAGACTCAAACAAGAATTATGGGATCTGTTCCTGAATTTCCAGAATTGACTCTATCAAGAAGTCCTAATGTAACATCCCTCCATATAAAGAGCTAGATTTAGAAAGAACTAATTTGTAAAGAGCCAAATTTGAAATTTTACAAGTTAGGCTTGAGTTGTGAGTTTCGGGTCAACTTCAAACGGTCATAACTTTTAGTACAAGATGATTTGGGTGGCCCATAAGATATCTAATGAAATGCCTTCGAATCCTCTTTCAACGCCACCAAGTTTGCTAAATTTTGAGCTCGTATGAGGAAGATATGTTTGTTTGAAGTCAGGCTATCTAGCTAAGGAAAGTTACCCGAATTAGTGAAGGGTATTTTGGTCTTTTCCTTACTCCATCATCTTAAAACGAATTTAGTAATATTTTTGGGGTCAAATCTTATTTGGGTCAGTTTTCATAATCCCAAAATATGCTTAGGGTTTTAGAAGAGAGTTCAAGAAGAGAAAAGAAGAAAAAAGAGGGAAGGTTCAAGGCGTTAATCGAGATTTCTTACGGATCGAAGATTTTTTCGCCAAGGGTTTGATCCCTAAGAGGTATGTGAGTTCTTTTAGTGTTGGGTTTGTTCACCCACACGCCAATCATGCTATTTTAATGAAAATTTCGTTCTTGAGGTTGAAGGATTTGATTTCTTGAGGAGTCTTCTTGAAATTTAATTCTTAATCTTAATTGTTGGGGTTTTGATGAATTCTTGATATGAGTGTTAGTAGTTTGAGGGTTTTCTTGAGTAGATTATCGTGTACAAATATTGGGTATTCAAATCTAAGTGATTTGGAAAGAAACCATTTGATTCTACGCGAATTAGGGTCAGAAAAAGAGAAAGAAAATTCGTCGAGGAGTTCTAGGCAGAGGCTGGCGCATCGCCCTACCAATGCGCTGGCAGAGGTCTTTTGTAGTTCAAGGGCTAGCGCACTGCGCCACTCAATGCGCTAGGGTCGCCTGCCCCCACCCCTTCTCCGTCGTTTGTCCCGTCTGAGTTCTTTCAAAGGGTACCTTTACTTCCTATTAATTCTAACTACTCTAAGCTACATCTAAGCATCAAGAAATCATTCATAATATAAATCATAACCCTTGAATTCATAATTCAAATTCAAGGTAGATTTAAGAGTTAAGTCTTGAGAGTTCTTTCGAGTCATTTTGAGAAGCCTTTTACAATCTTTTAAAATTTGTTTTAAGACTTGAGTACTTGAGTTTGAGGATGAGGAAAAGGAGAGTAGAGTTCACTTTTTTTAAAATAATATATGAGAACTAAGTATTCACAAGAGTAAATGTTTTTACATTTAAGAAGAGAGGAAACACTAATTTCCAAAAGAGTTCATGAGGAGTTTTGAGCACTATATCTTTCAAGAGAAACCTTTTGAGTAATAAGATCAAAATTGAGGGTGAGGAAATGTTTTTAAAAAAAAACATATGAGCTAAGTTATATTTTGGGAGTAGTATGGAGCACTGATATGGGGGAGAGTTCTAACAACTCACAGCCCTCATAAACCATGTAGTCAACATGGGTAGAAAGGTTCATACTTTTTAGATGATTTCTTATTGATTTTGAAGCATAGCTTAGTGGATCCACTTAGTTGAGGAGTTCTATACCCCGGTGAGGTATAGGACAGTTCTGGCAGCGTGGACGAGATGATGTATCATCACATAGCTCATAGTGATGGTTGTCGGTTAGAGAATCTCCCAAACAGAGTTTATTTTATATTTTTACGTACAAACTAAGTTACATTGTATTTTCCAATACATTGAGTAGTTATCTACTATTTTAAAACCTTTTATTTATATCACATTATTATTATTTCTTTTATATTGAAATGAATTGAGATTGAATTGACGTTGAGTTGAGTTGAGACGACGTAAGTTGTTTCTTCAGCTCCAGTTCCAGCTTATGTCATGTTTTAGATTTTCGGTTGCATGCTCATATACTCCATGTCCTGATGTCATTTGGCCTGCATCTTTCATGATGTAGATACAGGTAACCAGGATCATCAACCGGTGCTTCGTTGATCCAATTGAGTTCAAGAGTTGTTTGGTGAGCCTTCTTGCTTCCAGAGGATCCCTTATTTATCTTTAGTTATTTCAGTTTGTTAGGATGATCGGGGGTCTTGTCCCAATATCCCTCATAGTATTAGAGGCTTCATAGATATATATATAGTAGTAGTTCATGAATCTTGTTCATTTCAGCTTTTATGTTCTAGTCTTGAGTTGCCCTTGAGGCCAATTTGAATGTTTTATTTCTAAAATATTCTGAGAATATCTTTTGAGATGTTGAGTTAAGATTTAATTTTGAGTTCTTCTATTGTTGAGTAAGTCTTCCGCTGAGTATTGAGCCAGGCCAAGGGTTCGCTTGGGGCCACTAATGGTTCTCGAGTGTCGGCCACGTCCAGGTTGTAGGCTCGGGGTGTGACAAACTTGGTATTAGAACATAGAATTCAAGAGTCCTAGGTTGCCTATAAAGTCGTGTCTGTAGAATCCTAGGTATCGATATGAAGCGCGCCACATTTATAATTAGGCGGTTGTGACATTTAGGAACTATCTCACTTCTTTTATACTCTTTTCATGCGATAGAGTTCATCTCTATAAAGTTTCTTTCTAACTCATGCATGCACGTATCATTCAGATCATGCCTCCATGAAGAGTTGTCTGAGGTCGTCCTGCTAGGAAAAATGATGATCCTTAAGATCAAGGGGTACCCAATGCACCACAAATTCAACCTCAAGGAGAGGTCACTAATACTGATTTCTGGAATTCTATCCGGATGTTGAGTCAAGTGGTGGCCAACCAAGCTAGTCAGAAGAGAGGGGATTGATCGGATGTGGCTGATACATCCAGAGTCCATGAGTTCTTAAGGATAAATCCTCCAAACTTCATCGGTTCAAGTGTCACTAAGGATCCGAAGAACTTTGTGGAAGAGTTGCAGAAAGTTTTTGAGGTTATATATGTTGTTGGTGTTGAGCGAGTGGAACTAGTTGCATACCAACTGAAAGGGTGTTTCTAGAGTCTGGTACAACCAATGGAAGAAGAGCAGAGCGGAGGGTGTACCAATTGTGAGTTGGGATGTGTTTGAAGGTGTCTTCATGGGGCGCTTCTTTCCCCATGAACTGAGAGAGGCAAAGGTAAGAGAATTCCTCACTCTTAAGCAGAAATTCGTGAGTGTGCATGAATACAACCTTAAGTTCACTCAACTTTCCCGTTATGCTCCGGAGATGGTTGTTGATATGAGGAGCAGGATGATCTTGTTTGTTTCTGCGTTGTTTCTTCTGTCAAGTAAGGAGGGCAAAGAAGCTATGCTAATCGGAGATATGGACATAGCCAGGCTTATGATCCATGTGCAACAGTTTGAGGAAGATAATTTGAGGGATAAATAACAGTATTGGAATAAGAAAGCTAAGACAATAGGAAATGAGTCCGAGCAGCAGAAGAGTAATGCAAACCAGTCATCTTTTCAGAAAAATCCAAATAGACCTACTCCATCGTCTGCTAGTGCACCTGCACCAAGGAATAGAGGTGAGTTGAAGGATCAAAATTCTCAGAACTTCAGAGCTAGACCTGCACAGTCTCAAGGTTGTATAGCACAGGGAGGTAATGGGACTCCTGCATGTGCTAAGTGAGATAGGAACCACCCAGGAGCATGTCGTGATGGCTCGACTAGTTACTTCAAGTGTGGTCAAAATGGTCACTTCATGAGAGAGTGCCCTAAGAACAGGCAGGGTAGTGGTAATGGGGGCAATAGAGCCCAATCTTCTTCAGTGGATCCGCCATACATAGTTGCACCTAGAAGATCTACTTCAGGGACAGGCGGAGGAGAAAACTGTCAGTATGCTATCACCAGTCGTCAAAAGCAAGAGAATTCACCAGATGTTGTCACTAGTATGATCAAAGTCTTTACTTTTGATGTTAATGCATTTCTAGATCCAGGTGAGAGTCTATATTTTGTGACTCTATATGTAGCTATGAGATTCGATATTATTCCCGAACAACTTATTGATCCCTTCAGTGTTTCTACACCTGATGGTGAGTCTATTCTAGCTGACAGAGTTTATCGTAATTGTACCATTTATGTCAATCACAAGGATGCCATGGCTGACTTAGTCGAGTTAGACATGGTAGATTTTGATGTTATTCTAGGTATGGACTGGCTTCATACTCGTTATGCCTCAGTTGATTGTAGAACTCGAGTATTTAAGTTCCAGTTTCCTAATGAGCCAGTTATAGAGTGGAGGAGTAGTTCAGTAGTGCCTAAGGGTCGTTTTATTTCGTACCTTAAGGTGAGGAAGCTCATTTCCAAGGGGTGCATCTATCACTTAGTTCGAGTTAATGACTCTATTGTTGAGACGCCACCTATTCAGTCAGTTCTAGTTGCAAGTGAGTTTCCAGAGGACTTTTGAGATGATCTTCCCGGAGTCCTTCCTGAGAGAGAAATAGACTTTGGTATAGATATTCTTCCTGATACTCATCCTATCTCTATTCCTGATTTTGCTTGACTTTTGATTCAAAGGAAAAAAGGTGTGCAGCCATATATAATGGCTTCAGCTGTGTTGAAAGAGTTAAAAGAGCAGTTGATAGATCTTCTTGAGAAAGGTTTCATTCGACCAAGTGTCCCACCTTGGGGCTCTCTAGTCTTATTTGTGAGGAATAAAGATGGTTCTCTTAGTATGTGTATTGATTACCGCCAATTGAACAAGGTTACAATCAAGAATAAGTATCCCCTTCTGAGGATTGATGATCTTTTCAATCAACTTCAAGGTGCCAACTATTTTTCTAGTATAGACCTGACATCAGGCTATTTTCAGTTGAGAGTAAGAGAAAGTGATATTCCAAAGACTACATTTAGGACCCGCTATGGTCATTATGAGTTTCTAGTCATGCTTTCTGGTTTGACTAATGCTCCTCCAGCGTTCATGGATCTTATGAACAGAGTATTTAAGCCTTATCTTGATATTTTTGTTATCATATTTATTGATGACATTCTAATTTATGCGAGGAATGAGGAAGATCATGTTAGTCATCTCAGAGTAGTTCTTCAAACTCTCAAGGATAGAGAGTTGTATGCTAAATTCTCTAAGTGTGAGTTTGGCTTAAGTGAGTGGCATTCTGAGGCCATAATGTTTCTGGTGATGGGATTCGAGTTGACATGCAGAAGATTGAGGCAGTGCAGAACTGGCCTAGACCCACATCTCCAACTGCTATTAGGAGTTTCTTTGGATTGGCTGGTTATTATAGGAGGTTTGTCCAGGGATTCTCATCTATTTCATTCCGTTGACTAAGCTGACTCAGAAGACAGCAAAGTTTCAATGGTCTAAAGCTTGTGATAAAAGCTTCCAGGAATTGAAAACTAGGTTGACTGTTGCACCAGTGTTAACCTTACCGGAGGGTACACAAGGCTTTGTTGTGTATTATGATGCGTCCATAGTTGGACTGGGTTGTGTATTGATGCAAAATGGAAAGGTTATAGCTTATACCTCCAGACAACTTAAGATTCACGAGAGGAATTACCCAACCCATGATCTAGAGTTGGCTGTTGTAGTATTCACTTTGAAAATATGGCGGCACTATCTATATGGTGTTCATGTGGATATTTTCACCGATCACAAGAGTTTTCATTATGTGCTCAGTCAGAAAGAGTTTAATCTCAGACAGAGGAAGTGGTTGGAGTTACTCAAGGATTACGACATGAGTATTCTCTATCACCCAGGTGAGGCTAATGTTGTTGTTGATGCATTGAGCATGTTGTCTATGGGTAGTACGGCCCATGTTGAGAAAGACAAGAAATAATTAGCCAAAGATGTGCATGGACTTGCACAATTGGGAGTTTGGTTAATGGATTTCAATGAAGGAGGAGTTGTGGTGACGAATGGGGCTGAATCATCACTAGTGTCTGAAGTGAAAGAGAAACAAGACCAAGATCCTATTTTGCTTGAATTGAAGGCAAATGTTCATAAGCAAAAAGTGATGGCTTTTGAACAAGGGGGAAATGGTGTATTAAGGTATCAAGGTAGATTGTGTGTACCCAAGGTGCATGAACTTCAAAAGAGGATCATGGAGGAAGCTCATAGCTCCAGAAATTCAATTCATCCAGGTTCCACAAAGATGTATCGTGACTTGAGAGAAGTCTATTGGTGGAGTAGTATGAAGAAGTGTGTTGCAGAGTTCGTTGCTTAGTGCTTGAATTGCCAACAAGTCAAAGTAGAGCACCAGAGGCCAGGTGGTATGGCTCAGAACATAGAATTTTCGCAATTGAAGTGGGAGATGATTAATGGATTTCATTACTGGGTTGCCGCGGTCTCGCGGGCAACATGATTCGATTTGGGTGATTGTAGATCGAATGACTAAATCAGCTCATTTCTTACCGGGAAAGACTACCTTTTTAGCAGAAGATTATGCTAAGTTTTATATTCAAGAGGTATTCAGACTTCATGGAGTTCTATTGTCCATCATTTCAGATAAAGGTGCACAATTCACCGCACAATTCTGGAAATCTTTCCAGAAAGGTTTGGGTTCGAACATAAATTTTAGTACTTCTTTCCATCCTCAGACTGATGGTCAAATAGAGCGTACAATTCAAACTTTAGAGGATATGTTGAGGGCATGAGTGATCGATTTCAAGGGTAATTGGGATGATCACTTATCTCTCATCGAGTTTGCTTAAAATAATAGTTATCACTCTAGCATCCAAATGGCTCCACATGAGGCTCTTTGTGGGAGAAGATGTAGATCACCTATTGGATGGTTTGAGGTGGGTGAGGCTGGATTGATAGGACCAAACCTGGTTCATTAAGCTAGGGAGAAAGTGAAGATCATCCAAGAGAGGTTGAAAACAGCACAGAGTCATCAGAAATCCTATATAGATGTTAGGAGAAGAGACTTAAAGTTTGAGGTATATGATTGGGTTTACTTGAAGGTTTTACCCATGAAGGGTGTTATGAGATTTGCTAAGAAGGGGAAACTCAGTCCCCGGTATATTGGTCCTTATAGGATATCCAAGAGGATTCGTAATGTAGCCTATGAGTTGGAGGTACCGCCAGAGTTAGCAGCAGTCCATTCGGTTTTCCATATTTCAATGTTGAAGAAGTATATGTGCGATCCTTCCCTTATTATACCGACTGAAGATATTGGTATTAACGACAGCCTATCTTATGAGGAGATTTTTGTTCAGATTCTGGATCGCCAGCTTCACAAGTTGAGAACTAAGGAGGTAGCATTAGTCAAGGTCTTACGGATGAATCAGTTTGTTGAGGAAGCTACTTGGGAGGCTGAGGAGGATATAAAGAAGAAATATCCACACCTCTTTGAGCCCAGAGAAATTCCCAATGAAGGTACTAACTCTTTTCTTGGTACCTTTTTAATTTAAAATGTTTTGTTAAATTGCATGTTGGGTGTTAGATGTTACCACCCTTAGTTCTACTTTAGAGTGATCTCATTTGAGGACGAATGTTCCCAAGGGGGAGATATTGTAACATCCCGCCTTAGAAAGAGCTAGATTTAGAAAGAACTAATTTGGAAAGAGCAAAATCTGAAATTTTACTAGTTATGCTTGAGTTGTGAGTTTTGGGTCAACTTCAAACGGCCATAACTTTCAGTACAGGATGATTTCTTGGATCATAAGATATCAAATGAAAGGTCTTGGAATCCTCTTTCCAATGCCACCAAGTTTGCTAAATTTTGAGCTCGTATGGGGGAGATATGCCTGTTTGAAGTCAGGATGTCCAGCTAAGGAAAGTTACCCGAATTAGTGAAGGGTATTTTTATCTTTTCCTTACCCCATCAGCTTAAAACAAATTTAGTAATATTTTTGGGGTAAAATCTAATTTGGGTCAGTTTTCATAATCCCAAATTATGCTTAGGGTTTTAGAAGAGAGCTCAAGAAGAGAAAAGAGGAGAAAACAGGGAAGGTTCAAGGCGTTCATCGAGATTTCTTACGGATTGAAAATTGTTTTGCCAAGGGTTTGCTCCCTAAGAGGTATTTGAGTTCTCATAGTATTGGGTTCGTTCACCCACACGCCAATCATGTTATTTTAATGCAAATTTCGTTCTTGAGGTTGAAGGATTTGAGTTCTTGATGAGTCTTCTTGAAATTTCATTCTTGATCTTGATTGTTGCGGTTTTGATGAATTCTTGAGATGGGTGTTAGTAATTTGAGGGTTGTTTTGAGTAGATTATCGTGTACATATGTTGGGTATTCGAATCTAAGTGAGTTGGGAAGAAACCATTTGATTCTAGCCGAATTAGGGTTAGAAAATGAGAAAGAAATTTGTGAGGGAGTTTTGGGCAGAGGTTGGCGCGCCTCCCCACCAATGCGCAAGTTGAGGTCTTCTGTAGTTCAAGGGTTGGCGCTCTGCACCACTCAGTGTGCCAAGGTCGCCTTCCCCCACCCCTTCTACGTCGTTTGACCCGTCTGAGTTCTTTAAAAGGGTACCTTTACTCCTTATTGATTCTAACTACTCTAAACTACATATAAACATCGAGAAATCATTCATAACGTGAATCATAACACTTGAATTCGAATTCAAATTCAAGGTAGAGTTAAGAGCTAAGTCTTGAGAGTTCATTATAGTCAATTTGAGAAGTCTTAAACAATCTTTTAAAACTTGTTTTAAAACTTGAATACTTGAATTTGAGGATGAGGAGGGTAGAGTTCATTTTTTTAAATGATATATGGGAACTAAGTATTCCCAAGAGTTAGTGTTTTATATTTAAGAATAGAGGAAACACCAATTTCCAAAAGAGTTCATGAGGAGTTGTGAGCACTATCTCTTTTAAGAGAAACCTTTTGAGTAATAATCTCAAAGTTGAGGATGAGGAAATATATTTTTTTAAAACATATGAGCTAAGTTATATTTTGGGAGTAGTATTGAGCACCAATATGGGGGAGAATTCTAACAACTCACAGCCCCCCTAAAACATGTTGCCAACTTGGGTAGAAAGGGTCATACTTTTAGATGATTCCTTATTGCTTTTTAAGCATAGCTTAGTGGATCCACTTATTTGAGGAGTTCTATACCCCGGCGAGGTATAGGAAAGTTTTGGCCGCGTGGACGAGACGATGTATCATCACATAGCTCATAGAGATGGTTGTCAGATAAAGAATCTCCCAAACATAGTTTATTTTATATTTTTACATACAAACTGAGTTACATTGTATTTTCCAATACATTGAGTGGTTATCTACTGTTTTAAAAGCTTTTCTTTATAACCTATTATTGTTATTGCTTTTATATTGAAATGAGTTTAGATTAAGTTGAGGTTGAGTTGAGATAAGACGAGGTAAGTTATTTCTTCAGTTCCAGTTCAAGCTTATGTCATGTTTTAGATTTCCCCTTGCATGCTCGTACATTCCATGTACTGACGCCATTTGGCCTGCATCTTTCAAGATGCAAATATAGGTAACCAGGATCATCAACCAGCGCTCGTTGATCCAGTTGAGTTCCAGAGTTTTTAGGTGAGCCTCCTCGCTTCAGGAGGATCCCTTATTTATCTTCAGTTATTTCAATTTGTTAGGATAATCAGGGGTCTTGTCCTGACATACCTCATAGTATTAGAGGCTTCATAGATAGATAGATAGTAGTAGTTCATGAGTCTTGTTCATTTTAGTTGTTATGTTCTAGACTTGAGTTACCCTTGAGGCTAGTTTGAATGTTTTATTTCTAAAATATTATGAGAGTATCTTTTGAGATATTGAGTTAAAGTTTACTTTTGAGTTCTTTTATTGTTGAGTAAGTCTTCTGTTGAGTATTGAGTCAGGCAAAGGGTTCGCTTCAGGCCAGCAATGGTTCTCGAGTGTCGGCCACGTCCATGGTGTAGGCTCAGGGTGTGACACCTAAACTATGCATCGACCTTGTGTCCCAAAATTGAACACAATTCGAGGCCTAAAACAGCGGAAACAACAATCAAGCAATAAATTAACAAGAAAACCAAGCTAAGGCGGCTGCTTCAACACCAAATTTACCTCAAGTGGAGGTTCACTGACTCAATTCAATCAATCCAGCATGTATCCTCGACAATTACGAATGCATGGGACATCGACTCACTGAAATAGGAGCTCAAAAGAGGGAGAAATTGCAAATTCAATTTAAGAACAAAGATGCTTTCGTGTCCATATGTTATATAAATATTGGACACAACTTTTTATCACGATCTCGTAGGCCAAGGCCTGCAATCTCGGCTTGGTTAGTAAGTCAGCCACCATGAATGCGAAGGGAGCTCTAGCGAACATGAAGGCAAAGAGAGTCCAGGTCCCGCGAACGCAACCGGGTCCCCGTGAACATGAAGGCTCACGAATGCAGACGAGACTCACATGAACACGGTGGCTACGCCCACTGATCTCCATGAACGCTATCATTAACCCGCAACTGTGAAAACCGAAAATGTCTTGCACCAGCTAATGCATATCAGCTGGTTTGGCAAGTTCCAAAATCTCCAACGGGGTACTCTGACTTGTTCGGAACCTATGCATGCAAACGACATATGCAACCCTACTAAATTTGATATTCCAAAGTTAGCGGAGTAGCCGAAATTCCCATACGATGTCATCTATGTGAAAATCACAAGGAGTTTCAGAATTGGCCCAGAAGCCTCGGGACATAACGAAGGGTCATTCTTGACCAAATTCAACATTTTGGAGCTAACCACACTGACAAAATTCTTATTCGAGCTTATTTACTCAGAATGTTGACTAAAGTCAAACTTAGACCTTCACTTTAAAGTTAAAAAACCTAATCGCACAAACTCGCACTCACTGCCTCGGAGTAGTGTCGGCTATGGTCCTAGCCTAAAATGACCCTTTAGGAGCTGATGTAATCGTCAAAATTAGATTTCGAGGTCATCTTCTTGAACTTCTGATAAAAATGACCGTGTAAGGTTTAAAAGCTCTAAAATACTAAAACTCGCATAAAAACTAAACGAGCGATTGGATGATCAAATTTTCAGTCTCAACAAGGCATAAATGACTTTGGATTGCTTTAAAAAAGCTCTAAACGATGAACAAGAGGCATAAACATATAATAACCTGGAGGTCATTACACTTTAGAGTTTTGTACTGTGGCTTTCATATTCCAAGGAGTTAATTCCACAATGTTTTTTTATTATTGATTGAGATTATAAGAGTTTGATCTGTTATTGTTTTTTTTTTTAAATCCTAGTGTTTATGTAATGATTTTGCTCCTCAAAAATGATTGATGGGTTAGATTGGGGTATGTAATTGGTTCTCCCATCGGCGCTTATTGTGGTTCTCACTCACGACGGTCTAAGTTGTGACAATCAACCTAAAAGTCATATGAGTTTACATGCCCAAAAGGTATAGTGTCTCTAATGTGAATATTTTGAAGTTCAACTTTAAAAATTTGATCATTAGTAATCACAAAAATGGACAACAAGTAAACTGTACCTTGACCTATTAATTATGATAAGATGAAAAGAGAAATTATGAGAATTGGATTTCGAGGTCATCTTCTTGAACTTCTGATAAAAATGACTGTGTAAGGTTTAAAGCTCTAAAATACTAAAACTCGCATAAAAACTAAACGAGCGATTGGATGATCAAATTTTCAGTCTCAACAAGGCATAAATGACTTTGTATTGCTTTAAAAAAGCTCTAAACGATGAACAAGAGGCATAAACATATAATAACCTGGAGGTCATTACACTTTAGAGTTTTGTACTGTGGCTTTCATATTCCAAGGAGTTAATTCCACAATGTTTTTTTATTATTGATTGAGATTATAAGAGTTTGATCTGTTATTGTTTTTTTTTTAAATCCTAGTGTTTATGTATGATTTTGCTCCTCAAAAATGATTGATGGGTTAGATTGGGGTATGTAATTGGTTCTCCCATCGGCGCTTATTGTGGTTCTCACTCACGACGGTCTAAGTTGTGACAATCAACCTAAAAGTCATATGAGTTTACATGCCCAAAAGGTATAGTGTCTCTAATGTGAATATTTTGAAGTTCAACTTTAAAAATTTGATCATTAGTAATCACAAAAATGGACAACAAGTAAACTGTACCTTGACCTATTAATTATGATAAGATGAAAAGAGAAATTATGAGAAATTGTCATATTATCTACATGCTAAAGTAATAAATAAATTGACCAGATTTTAATTCTTAAAAATGTCCAAATATGAGAAATACAATTATCATATTTTGAAAAGAGAAAATTCAACATTAATGATCATATTAAATGTTGTTAGGCTATATACTATTAATCATATATTTTTGATATAGTGTTCTAACAATTTTCAAGATTAAACATCTAAGATGGACATTGTTAGGGTATATACTATTAACTATGCATTTAGATATAGTACATTATAACTATTGTGATGGTTAAAAGTATAAGTGGGAAATTGTTGGGATATATAATATTAACCATATATTTAGATATAATATTTATTATAGAATAATATTTATTTAGTTTTAATAAAAGTTTTAAAGTGCATATATTTGTTTATGGTGCCTGTTTACTTATATAGTACATGATTTAGTGTATAGAGTTTTAGCTTATACACAGAGAATTGAATCATCGGTTCTTATAAGTACAAAGTTTTTTTGCACAATCTAAGATATAAATTGGACATACCATCGGTACGATTGTAGCATAAGATTATATATAATTTATCTTGATTATGGGAACAGTATAGTTCCAACTATTTTGTATGTTTTGAACGGGACTGAGTAGACATAGTTGTTTTAGACTGACTGTCAAAAAAATATTCTCTAAACTGTTGAATGTACTTCTCAATCCTGATATAACTATTATGATATGTATATATTAATTATCAATTTGATTTATTAAAAGGTGAGATTCTGATATGGGTCAATATGCCTGGTAGATTGGATGATTATAATATATATTGGTGAAATAATAAGTTAGCTGATGGAATCCATGTCTCGTTATAGGGATTGATGATATGCCTTTTTTAGAAGCTTATAAGTTTTCATTGTGTCAAATCTTGCAAGTGGATTTCATGAATTCGACACATGAAATAAGTTAAGCAGTGCTCTAAAGAAATTAATCAATGAATTAAATTCATCAGTAATTTAATTTATTGATAAGTATTTGTAATATTAACATGGGGAATTCCATAAGTGTTCAATGGGGAATTTCAAAATATAAATAGAGGAGTGCAATTACGAATTTCTAGTGAAATAATTTGTAATTTATTATGGTAAGAATAATTTAAATTAATTATTTGGAATTATTTCCATAATAGGAAGCCTCAGTAATAACTTATGTGGTCATTATCATGCCCATATTTAACTAGAACTCAAAATCCTATTTCTAAGGAAAAATAAGAGGAAGAGCGTTAGTTTTTGTTCAAGAAAACTAACGTGTGTTTTTCTTGTTTTCAAGAAAAACTGTGTTTTCTTCTCCTGTTTGGATTGGGAAGAAATCTCTATAACTAGGGATTATCCTAACCTAGAAAAGAGATAGAAAGTTTCCTATACAATATTTGTCCACCCAAGTACTGAGAGAGTTCAGATCTTATCGATTCGCTTAAAGGTCTGTCTAACTTAGGGATTCACTTGAAGGTAGATGCTCACGCTTCAAGAGGTAATTCTTGAACTAAATTTCAACAAGTTTATGTGTTCTAGCATAAATATTATTGGTTATCTATTATTCATGTAAGTAGTATGATTCTGATATGCTTCTGTTGTGCATATAGTTTTCTAACAAATGTGTCATCATCTATATTTAATTATATTTTCCCTCTTCTTAATTTAGTTTTCTATATATACACCTCAATATTTCATCCCTCAAACCAAATTTCTTCTAAACTTTTATTCTGGAGACTTTTGTTGAATAAATTTTATTTCTTTACATCTTCATATATACATGGCTTCATCGGATCTTGAAATGAACACTTGTCGGAAAATAGTTATGTATGTTCCAATAATTAATAGTGCTCAAATTGTGGTATGATGCCTTCTAACAAAGTTTAATCTCTCATTATTTTGTATTTGTTACTTGAGATGCATGAATCATTTGAGAAATTTTTGGGTAAGGTTTTGATATTTGTTTGTTGGAAAATACAAAAGTTCTTATTATCTATCTATATATAATAGGAGAGGAAAAACACCACATGTTGTTACGACCCAAAACGAGTCATGAGTAGCACCCACACTTAACCTTCTAGGTGGGCAAACCAACAAATTCAACCCCAACTTATATTTATTGTTCAACTTACGAAATACTAACCATAATGCGGAAGTTTAAATCTTATTAATGTAAGAAACACAAATCCACTAACGTCTATTAAATATCATTTCCCAAAATCTGAAAGTCATCACCTCAAGGACATCTATTCTCAAATTCCAAGTCTAAGAGTATTAAAGACACCAAAATAAATAAGTAGGATAGTCTGTCCAAAATTTAAGGACATCATGACATGACCGAGAGAATCCAACACGAGCTAGAAGGAATAGCTCACCCTAAAATTTGATATGTTGAAAACTGGCTAGAGCTGAGGACGAGTCGAAGTCGATGGTACACTCCCTGCACTCCACAAAAGGAAAACGAAGAAAACACAAGTAGGGGTCAGTACAGAAAAACATGTACTGAGTTGATATCATTGGCCAACTCAAAATAGAAACTAATATGCAATAAGTAATAGTATAAAATCAACTATGACACTTAGCAGGCGGCAAGCAAAAAACAACATGCACAAGTGACAATAGCACTAAAGAAAGTACGTAATCAATCAACAATATCAAAAATACACATGAGGACTCACGCCTCCACACCACGCTCTTTTTCGAGATATGTTCTTTGAGATTGAGTACATTAAGTTACTTTAATGTGTTTTCCTTTAATGTTACCGTATCGAAACTTGACACCTGATCCAATAATATCGTGTCGGAACGTGACACCCTATTCAAATATAACGTGCCGGCTTGTGGCACCCGATTTAAATATATCGTGTTGGAACGTGACACCTGATTCAATAATATTGTGCCGGCTCATGGCACCCGATCCAAATATATCATGTCGGAACGTGACACCCGATCCAAATATATTATGCCGGCTCGTGGCACCCGATCCGACAATATAGTAAATTTCTTATTCTTTATTGTCACTTTACACTTCATTAACAAGATTTCATCAAGACTTCTTTATTCAAGGCATCACTTTAATAGAACAAATTCAACATTATAGATTTCGCGGTCTTGGGATTTAAGACCAATCACAAACAACACATGAATTATCCAAACCACAACAATCAAGTACATAGAAAATTTCACAATATCACTCAATGAATATCAATCACTATTAAGAGTCTCTTTATCACCTACCTCCATCGAAGAACCGAAGTCAAGCAAGCTGATTCCCCATGTTTTTCCTTTCCTCAATGCCTCCTGACATTTCCAATCTATCAAGTATACAATATTCATAATCGACGCGCTCAATTCTACAATCAAATTTCAACCGTGATCTCAAATTTCAAGTCTAGGGTTAAGTCTTAATTCCTCCAAATAACATAATCTAATGATATTCATATTATACATACACCTAATATTTAACTACCTATCTCAATATATCAATACTTGATTTATTATATGATATCTTACGATGAAACTTCAACCCAACACACATACCGTACCTACAACATCTCGTATAGCGTATGATGGATAACTAAAGGTGATGGTATCATTAGTAATTCTGATCAGAAGAGAAATTTGGAATTTCAAACAAAAACAACAAAAAGGAGCGAAGACAAAATTATATGCAGGACTTTTCTGATTAGAAATTCATCCTTTCTATCCCTTCTTAGCTCATCATTATCCTAATCATTAGCATCATTAATTCCTTATACAAAGATTCCTCTAGTTATCTTGTCAATCCACTATTTCTGTCCAAAACTATATCAACCACAATCACATAATTGGTTAGATATTTTCCATTAAAAATATAATATACAAAAGTATGTGTGGTATTGTAAAATTAAATAGTAAAATTGAAAGAGTTAGAGCTCCAATTAGGCCTCACCTGAAGAAGCGTCCCTCCTTCCTTGCAGTTCGTGAGCGGAGCCGATTTAAGAATATCAAACCTTTTATCTTTTATTAATTCAATAATACACTCGGGCTGAGTGGTATTAGGTATTAAATTGGTTCATTAACCATGAACTAACAAAACATTAATTATTTACTAGATACTGTCACGACCCAGACCATCGTGATTGGCAGCGACACTAATCCTCTGGTGGGAGAACCATTACTACAATCCAACTAAGCAATTTAACCAAAATACTAAGCATTTAAATCTACGGAAGCAGTTTTAAATAACTAAACAATCGATACGGAGTTCTCATAAACTCCGGAAGTTCAACTAACATCCAACAACTAATGCGGAAATTAACCCCTAGAACCTGAAAGTCATTGTACCAAAACATCTAAAGTTCAACAGTCTAAGAAAAAAGGGTACAACCCCAACCAACATAAGAAATAACTAAATAGTGTAAGTCCGAAGAGAATGGACTAAACAAAACGAAGGACTTCATGGCAGCCTGAAAGAACTGGCTCATCCTTTGAAATCCAGTCTCGATCATTGATCTCCTAGTTGAGGTCTATCAATAGCCGCCTGAAGAAGTCCTATACTCAACAAAGAACGAGCAAGTGTAGTATCAGTACACAACCACAGTGTACTGGTAGGATCACGCAGCTATTCCACTAAGCGAAACATATATAAGCAGTCACAACATAGTAAACATGACATGTACAGAATATATACACATATACCGATTGTCATTTCAGGAGCAATGTATAATTTCACATTCTCATTAACAAGTAAATATGACAATTTAATGGTCCTCTCATGGAACCCATATCCAAACTGTTAGTGTGCCAGAACGTGACACCCGATCCCAATTAGTGTGTTGGAACGTGACACCCGATCCAGTATTTATGTCCGAACGTGACACCCGATCCCAATCAGTGTGTCGAAACGTGACACCCGATCCAATGTATGTGTCGGAACGTGACACCTGATCTAATAAATACAACCACAATCACATTCACACTCATAATGTACATACTCATAATCATACAATCAAGTGTTGAATCATGGCATACATTTGTTCATTCATACTCAATTCATTAGGTTTGATCATAGGTGTTTCATTCACATACAAACATGCATTACAATGAAGCAAATACCAACATACATCACAGAAACATGAAATCAAACCATCACCTACCTCAAAACCAAGCTTGAATCCCTCTAAGGCACTTGAATCTTCCCTTTTCGGATTCTTTCTGCTTGTTCATGGTCTAAAATTTTACAATTAACGCAAGGATCAATAAACGAGGCCTAATTACCCGGATTACAATCAACATCATCAACCCTAGGCCAAACCCAAGATCCCAATACCCAATTTAGGGTTTTTTCCACCATTAATTTCAGGTCAAAACCTTCCCCAATAATAATTACCCAAGAATCTAAGTTATACGGATCAAAAAATGGATTAGGTGAGTAAAAATCGTACCTTTAGTGCTAGAAGAGGTGGAAAACCTTCAAGAAATCGCCATGGGTCATCTCTTAGCTATCAAGAATGAAACTTGCAGAAAAATAACATTTTTGGGGTTTAATCCCGACTTAAGTCGCGACTGGCCCTTTACAGCGGACCATATTCCCTCTACAGCGGACCCTATCCCCCCACAGCGGCCCGCCCTAGCGGATAAATCCCGTGTTGGCGGCTTGCGCAGAGACAGAACGTCGGAATTAGAGTTTCAAACCCCCATTTCACAACACACCTTCAACCCATGACATTCAAAAACTACCCGTTCACGCTAAGATCAGTTTTGGGAGTTCTACTCGCCTGAATTCGATTATGTAAAGTCGTATGGGTTCCTTAACGTCTTAGATATCTACTCATGCGATCAAAATCATAATTATATCTCTCATTCATTACCAAATTTCCCTAGACCTCACATGATACAGATTTCTTCTAAATCTGGACTAGGCTACGAATTTCCAAGTTACTACTCAAAAAATTTCTGGCCCAATTCTTTTCCCATTGATTTTTTTCTAACGACAGAATCAGGTTGTTACAGTTACCCACTAACTAAATAACCATAGTTAAACGAATAGTTCACAATACTTATTTAGAATCTATCGAAAGAGTCTTTTATGAAATCAATAGGTCTAGGACTCAAAATGACATAACGGGTTATTACACATGTCAGCACCACAAAAATAGATTTTTTTAAATTATTAAATAATAGAATTAAATAATAAATTTCTTTTCTATTTTTTGTAATTATTTTAAATAATAAATAACAATTTTAAAAACAAATTACAAAAACAAAATAGAAACTTAAAGCACTTATTAAAATTATCATTTTTAAAACTTATTTATATTAATATCAGTACAGTTAGGTGAAATAAAAAAGTATGAAAAAGTAAAAAAAAAAAAAACTGCCACTTTGATTCAATCTCTAAACTTTTCCAATTAACTTTTACTAGTATACGTACCCGCGTGATGCGCGGATAATATTAAAAAAAAGTAATTATGTTATATATTATGCTTATACACTTGTCAATGTGGATTTTTTTATGTAAATTAGTATATCAATGGGCGAGACATTTTAGTTTATGTGTGTTTACTGTATATTTGTGATGATGATTAGCAAAGCAAGTTTCTTAGCACTTGTTGACGTTTCTTGAATACTCAAATAGTATATTTATAATTTTCATTTTTATACTGTTCAAAAAGTATATTTTCGTCGATGACTATATTGTTATGTTACTCGAAAATTATGAATAAAGATCAAATATGACACAAATTTGTTATAAAATTTCAAGTGCAAAGAGTCAATAATTTTACCCGAGTTACCTAATACAGAATTAAATAGGTAATGAATAAAAATAAAAAATGCTCAATAATAATTAGATCAATCATCTAAAACTTTATATTTTAGTCGTGTTATATTTTAGGATCGAAGAACTGAATAAGAAGATGTAGTTCAAACTTTTTAATGATTATTGTATGTGGCTTTTGAATGTGAAGGAATATTTGGAAAGCAATATTATTAATTGACTTGCTTTTGAAGTGAATCTAAGAACAAATAATATGCTATTGTGTAACTTCAAAGTTAGAGTAGTGTATAATTATATTGATGATAAATATCACACATATAATACCTTCATCATCATCATTATCATCATCGTAACTTCACCTTATATTTTTTAAATTTAATTTTGGTCTATAATATTGTATCCCCATTATTTTAATTATATGACACACTTTTCGTCCAAAAAAATTGATCTATTTACCTAATCTATAACAAACACAGGCCAATTTATTCGTATGTGTGTAGTCTATTATGTTTTCATTGAATTGGAATATTGAAAGCATATATTTTTTGAATTGATATTTTTATAATAAGTTAATATAATTTGAAATTGTACATACAATTATTTCTAAACTATTTTTTGTGGAAATATGATTGTAATTACTTGGAACTTCCTTTTTTTTATAAAAAAAAAAAACACCCCACAAATTATGTACCCCCTATAATCCCTATTGAGTGTATTGTTGAAATTTTAAAATAAAGATATTTTTAAATATTCATTTCGTAGACACACCTTATAAGTTATTTTTATAAGTAACTAATATGTCTGCCTATGAAGAAGGTCAGGCCTAGTCCTCCTCCTTCTTTGTATCCCCTTTGACAGTGACAATACGATCATGACTCTTTTTTGGGAAAAAAAATATATGTTTGCCGCATATTTTTAGGCACAACAAAGCAACAAAAAAATATATTATATTGAATAACAACATAGGTATTTTAATTTTTTAAGCAATTGACTAAAACTTGTAAGAAAAAATAGAATTACGTATTTTTAATTTATTTAAATTTAAAAGTGTAATAACTCAATAATATCTTTTATTTAAATTAAAAAGGGTACACGAACGCATATCATTGAATTAAGATGTCCTTTTCAATCCAAATATAACCGTAATAATTGAGAAACTGACAGAGACGACGAAATATAAATAAATAGAATACTCACATTATATAACATTTTAAATTTGTTTAAATTTTACTTGTTCGAATAAATTAAATCAACCTCTAAATCCTAACTATACTTAGAAATAACAACAATAACTATATTGATTCTGTTGTTGCAAGTGCAGATTATATCTGTACGGCAAGAATGGAGGATTTGAGTAGTATAATTTACTATGACTATATTGACAAAATAAATGAATCAGCAAGAAAATTCAACAACATTATTAAGAAGAGAGAATTTTTTTTGAATTGTTTGAGAATATTTGAAGGCAAATGATGATTGTTGAAGATTGGTGCATTAACGAATTTATAACGTGAAATAAGAGGTAGCTTTCAAGTAGAAAGGTAAATTTTAAAACCGTAATGAATAGTTGTAATTGATTACAAATTCAAAAAGCTAACTGATTAGGATATTAATTTGGATGAATATTATTTAAAACGAAAAACAAAAAAAAAACAAAAAAAGAGGAAAAGCTAACTCGTATTCCGTTTTAGTAGCTAAGATGGAGGAGGCCAAAAAATCATGTCCTTTGTTGCCTAAATTTTAGTGGAAATAACTGATTTGCAATTTGAATTCATTATGATCCAAATTATTATTATTATAAGATGTGTTGGGGCAGTTATGATTATATCCGTATTTCTTCAGTTTTTTTAAAATGTTTCTATTTTTATTTTTAATTTCTGTTAATTTAGGATAAATTACCCAACTACACAACTTTTTTTTTCATATTCTCTAAAATTCCTTCCATTTAAAAATAATACAAAAATCTCTCTTTTTCTCTTTTTCTCTCCTTTTTTGGATACATTACTCACAACCCTTCCAATCCAACGATTTTGTTCCTATTTTCGCGCCTAAAATCACTCCCATATATTGCCAGTTACATCCATCACTCCATTTTTTAATTTCAAATTTATTCTCTCTCCAGTTCATCAATTTCAAGTTCCAAAAGAGGTAGAACTATTTCTTCATCAATTTTTTTGTTCCCAGTTCTTCAATTTGTCATTTTTTTAAAAAAAAAATTTTTAACCTTTTCATCTACAATTTTCTGATACATATGGATTTTGCTCCCTCTTTTAGTATGGTACCTTGTGTATTTGATTCTTGATGGTGAAAACTTTCGTGAAATTAGATCTAATCAACGAAACGATCTGTTAATCAAGAAGAATTTGAGAGCAGAGAAGTCGAAAAAAGGATGCATACTCGAGTTCTAATTCTATTGTTGAAAAATGCTTAAAAGAAGAAGAAAAAAAGTTGGATCTGTCATAACACTATCTTCGCTACCAAACGATACATATTTTCAATGTATCTTATTTATTTTGATTCTTAAATTAGTTTTTGTTAGTGTTATTACTGATCCGATACATCACTGCTACAATAGCTTTTGTTTTGTACAATGTATAATGTTCATATTTAAGGTATTGATACATAATTCTAATGTTGTTGAATCTTCGATTAGTGTTTATCATGTTCAATATAAATGTACTTGATTCATAAACACTACCTAGTGTATCAAGTTATATAATGTATTTTTCAATCTTGATACATAAATCATAATGTTCTATAGCTAGAGAATTGTGTATCACATTCAACAATAGGTATATTATACATTAGTGGCAATCTTTTACTAGCAGATACATGCACCCAAAATTATTCAACTAGAAGACTATATATTTGTATACATTACACAATAAATACACTTGATTTATAAATCATTTGTGTTCTATAGCTAAGCCAATGTGTATCAAATTAATTGATATGTGCATCATACATAATATATATCAAATTCAATAGTTTTCAAACTTTATTTTATATATATATATACACACACCATATACATGTCAGCTAATCACCACTGTGTTATATATCAAACACAAAAAATGTTATTTGAAATAATTACATGTGTAATGTATCGTTTATAAAATACAGTATCTCTCATACAAAATAAGATACATAAATTATAATATATCATGCACTAATCTTTAGGCATGATATGTAAATTTGAATTTATACTAAATGTATTTGATACATAAAAATTACAACACAAACATGTATCCATCAAAGCTATGTATCGCTTCAATCATTTTGTATGTTGTATCAATGCATAGCCAGAATTTATTGCACTAACTGCCCTTTATTTGTATAATTTTCTTATAGGAGAAAGGAGAAACGTAATTTGAGCCAGTAAATCACAAACAATTGTTGTTGGATGTTGAAACATAACATCTCTACAAGTTGAAGTAGAAGAATCAGGAAAAAATATGTCTTGTTCACAATTCCGCATATTTTTCTCAACTCCACCACAACAGCAACCAATCCATTCAAGAAACCTGCATCACACACAATTACACAAGGGTCTTTCATTGTCGAAAGACCCAGTCTGTATCAATGCATAGCGAATACGGATACAAGAAGAAGAACTTTGAATTTTGAATTTTCTTGTTTGTTACGCTATATGATTGAATCCTTGGCAGTAATTTGGAATGGAATAACGTAATTTATGGGATTTTAATTTGATTTTCAGTTTTTTTTTTCCCCCTTAATTAGCGCAACAGATGGATACTATGAGATCTTAATTTGATTTTTAATTTTTTTTTCCCTTAATTAGTGCAACAGATTGATACATAATGTATCAACAATAATGTATCCAGATCGTTAGTTATGTATTCGAATTGCCTAAAAAACATGAGATTTGTGTAATTAGAAAAAGAATAGGGATAAAAGGTAATTTAGGTTTTACACTATGAAATTTGTGTAATTTAATCTATATATATATATATATATATATATATATATATATATATATACTGAATGCCTCGCAGTTTGTA
>JAJOOO010008605.1:0-43737 GCA_029582685.1 Solanum piurae
TAGTTTAGACTTCTAAAGACTGCTTGCGCCCCTTGTTCCTGCTTTAGCCTGTGAGGGATTGCTCTTGTTGTTCTTTTTAGTTTCAGTGAAGTGCTTATTTATTGGGCTCTTAGCTGATAGAATGATCCAAATCAGATTAGTAAGTTAATATTCAGTTTATTGCATGAATTCTAGAGCCCTTGCTATGTATTTCTTTAGTTCTTGAATTACACATGCTAGGTTAGATATTTAAGTTATTCAGTTATACATGCCTTAGTTATTAATGCATCACTATCAGTTGAATTGTTGCATACTCAGTTTGCATGTTCAGTTTGAGCTATCCAGTAACTTACAGAAAATTCAGTCATAATGTGTTAATTACTTAATCCATTGGGAGTAGCATAATACCGACTTGGACTAGGGTTCAGTGTACCCAAATAGTCCCAGAACTACTAGTCACATAGGTCGTAAGTCCCCTATGTGGGCATCGTTTCAGTGATCACGACAGCATACTTGTATACCTTTGGCATGGTATATTGGGTCCTCTCGATGAGGCATATACATCGGACTCCACATTTAGCTCATGTGGCTTTATTGTCGGTTATTAGCAGCTCCCACAGTTCAGTCAGACTCTATTGCATTGACCACATTTACAGTCCATTCAGTATTCAGTCAGCATGTTATAAATTGGTCATTTCATTCAGTTAGTTCAGATTCAGTATCTCACTTTATGCAAATTATACTTGCTTTATTTCTTGTTCAGTTATATATCTTATATATCTTTACTCTATCCTGAATGCTCAGTACCTTTCAAGTACTGACGCATAGGTGTGCTACATCTTCTCGTAATATAGGTTCAGGTTCTTAGCATCCAGATCACGCTTAAATCGGTTCCCGATCTCCAGTTCAGCAAAATCAGTGGTGAGTCCTCATTCTCCGAGGACAATAGTCATGAGTTTCTTTCCACTATTTTTAGTCCTTTAGTTTCAGTTTTGCTAGACTTAGTTGGGGCATGTCCCAACATTTCTAGTCTGTTTAGAGACTATTTTCAGACATAGTTAGATTCAGCCTGGTTATTAGTTAATATTTTCCTTGTATTAAACTCATCAGTTTTCATATATTTCAGTTATAGTATATGGGTATTTCTCCCCATCTTTTCATTTTATTTATGATTATATCTTCCGCACAGTTTTTATTATTCAGTTATCTTTAGTATACTCATGATTATGTCAGCAGGGTTAGCTTAGGGTCACTTGTGATCCTAGGTCCCCATTTTCGCGTCCAGGGGGTAGCCTCGGGGCGTGACAAACTTGGTATCAGAGCATTAGGTTTAAGTTTCCTAGGATTTCTGAAAATCCGCACTAAGTTGAGTCTTTTTCATGGGTGTGAAGTGCACCACATCCAATGAGAGGGAGGCTACGAAGTGATTTAGGAAAAACTTCATTTTCTTGTTACTCTTATCGTGCCTAAGATATGATCTAATTCTATTCTAACTCGACGTTCTACGTTTCAGTGATCATGCCTCCCCATAGAGCTAACGCCAGGAATGCAAACTCAGCTCCTCCAGTCCCAGATCAGGAAGCTTCCAATGCAGAATTCAGGAATGTCATTCAGATTTGGCTCAAAGTGTGGCCAACCAGAACAATCAGCGGGTTCCAGTTCAGGAAAATGCCAATGTTGGGGCAGCTGCAACTAGAGTGCGAGACTTTGATAGGATGAATTCACAAGTGTTCTTAGGATCGCAAGTTAGAGAAGATCCCCAGAATTTATTGGATGAGATCAAGAAGATCTTTGAGGTGATGCAGGTCACTGGGAATGATCGGGTTGAGTTGGCATCTTACCAGCTGAAAGATGTAGTTACACTCAGTGAAAAGAGAACAAGGGTACAAATGTCGCTCCTATTACTTGGGATTGCTTCAGCGAAACCTTTTTGGATAGGTTCTTCCCAAGAGAGTTAAGGGAGGCAAAAGCTCAGGAATTTATGAACCTAAGATAAGGTAATATGACGGTCCAAGAGTATGGGCTCAAGCATACCCAACTCGCCAGGTATGCTCCTCATATGGTTGTTGATTCCAGAGCTCAGATGAATAAGTTCTTGTATGGAGTGTCAGATTTGGTGAAAACAAAGGGCAGAAATATTATGTTACTGGGAGATATGAACATCACTAGGCTTATGACTCACGCTCAGCAGGTTGAGGGTGATAAGCTTAAGGAATAGGCTAAGGAGAATAAGAAAGCAAGAACATGAAACTATGAGTATTCCCAACAGAAATCGGGTGGTGGAAATCGCTCGCAGTTTTAGCAGAAGTCTTCGACTCCAGCACCTTCATCAACCAGTGTTCCATCCTCCAAGTTCCAGAATAATCAGAAAGGTGGAGCATCAGGCTCTAAGTCTCAAGGTAGTATTTCAAGCACCAAAACCTACCCAACTTGCCCTAAGTGTGGTAAGAAGCATCCGAGCGAGTGTCTTGCAGGAAAAGAAGGATGCTTTGGGAGTGGTCAGTCTGGTCACAGGTTGAGGGATTGTCCTTCTAGACAGGGTCAAAGAGGTAATAATGGTAGAGCTCAGTCTACAACTTCACCAGCACTAGCAGGTCGCCCGACTCAGCAGAGTAACTCATCTGGTACAGAGCGCCAGAACAGGTTGTATGATCTTCAGGCTCGCCAAGATCAGGAAGATTCTCCTGATGTAGTCACTGGTACGTTACGAGTCTTTGATCTTGACGTTTATGCATTGTTAGATCCGGAGGCTACTCTTTCTTTTGTTACTCATTTCATAGCAGTCAAGTTTAGTGTTAGTCCAGAAACTCTCTCAGAACCCTTCTCAGCCTCTACTCCAGTGGTTACCAGTTATAGCTAGACGGGTATACAGAAATTGCCCTGTCATAGTCTCCCAGAGAGTCACCTTAGCAGATCTTGTAGAGTTAGAAATGGTAGACTTCGATGGCATTCTAGGTATGCCTCAGTCGATTGTAGAACTAGGATTATTCATTTTCAGTTTCTAGACGAACAAATATTAGAATGGAAGGGCAGTAGCTTAGCTCCTATGGGTCGATTCATTTCTTATCTTAAGGACAGAAAGATGATCTCTAAGGGTTATCTCTATTATCTAGTTCGGGTTAAGGATTCAAGCTTCGAAACCCCAACTCTTGAGTCAGGTCATGTGGTTAATGAGTTTCCAGAAGTGTTTCCAAAAGATATTCCCGAAGTTTATCCCGATAGGGAAATTGACTTTGGAATTGATCTCCTTCTAGAGACCCAGCCTATTTCTATTCATCCTTACAGAATTGAATTTGTTGCACGCTGATATCACCATTGTTAAGAGTTTGTGTGTGTTGAAAAACTTTGGCGAAATATGCCTCGTTCTATCTCCTATTATTAATTGATTTGTGATCCCTTCAGGATCAAAGAATTCTGCAAGTTCCTTACTTCAACTTCTCTAAGCAAACAATTTATTTCCTTTTGAAAACTCTTCAGGAGTTCAATTCAAGCTATTAACTTGCATAACAATACAAAAGATTCTTGATTGATTTAATCTATATGAATATTATAACAAGTTTTCCAAAAGCTTGCATATGCTTCATGCATTTTGAATCCATAAGATATTTTTATATCAATTTTGTCAAGTGACAACATTGAATATTAAATGTATGCCATCTTCTAGTGTCTAGATTGTAAGTCAAATAAGTTTTACGCTTGCCAAGATGTATAATTTCACTTTTCACTTGATAATTATTTCTACACCAGCATATTTTAATAGATGTACAATTCATATCCTCATAATATACAATATTGTGTTATATTGTATCAAAGATATTGTCGACGAGATATCACTTTGTATGAATTCACAATACCGCATAACTTATTGAGATCTAATCACTTCATTATTTTCAAGTACGTACATTCTCATGAGATTTAATGAAGTGTTATGTCGTAGGCTCTTCAAGAGCACATTGCCTCCTTATTAAGATCATTTTGATTATTTGTTCCTCCCCCTTTTTCAATGATTATTTTATTTAGAACCTATTAGTCTATCATGCTTCATGCATGTCGTAGACTCTATCCTTTAGGGATGCATGTCGTAGACTCTATCCTTTATGGATATTCAGTAGGAGCATTTACAACTATTGTGTTGCTTCTTATCTCCCCCTTATGTTAGATAAACTAACATATATCTCAATCTATTTTGGAGAGTCCATCTTTGTGCATAATGGTTTATTTATTAATCATATACTACACATCAAAATTATCTAATGAAAAATACTTAGTCCCTGACCATAAATCAATTGAGAGAAAAATTGATCGTAATTTATTGGTCAAATGCATAAAATTACTTTTGTATACAATATCGTATTTCAGATCAACACATAAAACTTTGTTCACATAAGCAATGATTCGGCTATTTATCTGAGACATTTAATGTCTCTTCAGTTTGAATATTTATCAATATTATCAAAATAAATTGTCTTGATTACATAATCTGAAAGTCATGCTCTTAACTCAATTATCTTGCACAAACAATTTTGCGAATGTCAAACTGCAGGTTGACAACAAACACACATGTGATTATCTAATAAATACATCTCTTTATCATATCACATGATAGGTGAACGTGCCCATATTCATCTTTTACACTTTCCAAAATTTAGGGATTTCATCTCAACCTTAGTTGATCCAATAAACTTATCATAAGAACATAGAAAGAATTCTTGAAGAATCTTCTAGTTTTTCAATGTGTGTCCAATAAGTAAATTTCAAGTTTACCATGGCATGTGCCTTTTGCTTTTAGTAAATTTCTGATTTACTATCATATGAGAAAAATTTAGATTAACTATTCAGTGAGTAATTTTCATATTTATTTATTTTCAAGCACTCTACCTTTTTTGAAGGTGAGTCGTGATCCCAGCACAATGAAGTGCACATTCGAAGTGATAAGCTTTATTTATTACTATCATATTCACTTTAGTATTGAGATTATTCAATCTCAATCTACCGACAATAATTATTAAATGTTTGGGATGAAACCTTTACAGTGTTATCAAGGCAAATGGACTTAATCTGATTATCAGGAAACTGTGTTATTAATCGTATTGTTTGTGCCAAAAATTTTGTATATGTCAAGTTACGAGATGACAATAGACACACATGACACCACTAGAAGAAGAATCTATTAGGACCATGAAGTATCTAAATAAACCATTAGGTATCTTTACTATAGAATGTGTCGTAATTGCACTAATTCTTGTCCAATACAAGCCAATAGATCAAATATAAAACTTTTCTATAACACTTATTTGTCCAGACACATTCTTGGTGATACCACGTCCACGATCAAGGTCGCAGCCTTTTCCATGCGTAGAATAGTGGGCTTACACCTCATTCAATTCAAAGAGTGGATCTATATTTTTAGCATTTATCAAAAGTTCTCATTCTTAATGGATAGAACACAATCATCTAAGTACATCAAATTATGATAACTTAGTACCTCATTCCAGATTCATGTGCATTCAATCACTTGTCTACTTTCACACATATTATGCAATGCTACCACATTCACTTTAGGGAATAGAGCGATTTCAATGGAATAGGTTTCATGACTAATTTGAATCAATAACACATTATTTTACCTTAGTCATCATTATATCATCAATATGGTGCATTGAGACTCAAGCCCAACGTCTTATCCATATAAAGGACATGTCAATAAATCGATGGGGGCATGAACCCAACATATTTCATCACGATACAACATGATAAGAACTTGATGTCTTACCCTTTTGGTGTGGTTAGACTTGAATCTAGCGTTGTACCAAAAATTAATGACATAATATGCAAAAATACACCAATATTCACCATCAAACCTTTAAAAATATCACCACTACCGGTGGCTAATAAATTTAGTTACAACAGACCATATATAAAATACATATAACTATAACTAATTTGTCATTAATATATCTTTAATTAAAATCATAAAAATCCTACAAAAAAATACAACTTTCAATGGTTATAAGCGTATATATAATTTAGCAATCACATAAGTTAATTATGAAACTAATCGCCACTACTGGTAGCCGTATATTTCTTTCCAACTCTAGAGGAGTTCAAACATATATACAATCAAACTTTATATGATAACTAACTTACCCTTTAGGATAAGTAACACCCCGAATCCGAAAGAGGGTATGAAGCACTTTTATTGAGCTGTAGGTGCCAACCCACAAGGGCCACCCACAGCCAGTGGATGGGACCACGAATCATAGGTGTGGTCCGTGAATAGTGTTTACATCCCTACTTTATTTAAATAGGGCGAAACGTCATGTTGATTCAAAAAATAAACAATTGATTCAATTTTAAAAGAATTTTAAGAAAATAAAAATTTTAAAGGAGTCGCCACCTAATTTTAGGAAAAAACTAGGAAACCATTAAGTGATCTACGAAACTAAGATTCTAGGTAAGGGGTTCAAGTTATTTCGAAGGAAAAGTGTTAGGCATCCTTCGAAATCCACAACTGTGGGTTCCGAATGAATTCATTTTTTCAAATTGAGGAGGAGGTAAAAATAGTATACAAATATAACAAATATGAAATATACACAAGTAATATGAGAAACGACCTAATATTTGCCTATCGTCAACAATATACATAATAATGAATATAGTATTCGAACTTTATTCGAATGGCTTCGATGAGAAGCGACTTCGGGATACCTGTAAAGATACTTAGTAAAAGTGTTAGTACTAAATATATATGAATAAAAATAAATGAATCAAATAATAACTTAAAAATAAAAACTCGTCTTATTAACATAGGAGGCCTTGGAAATCGACGGTAAATTCTTCATCGGCCATTTTGAACAAATAAAATATATGAACTTAAACTAAATTTCCGTCTTTTATAATGTAAAGGCCTCCAAAATCGACGAAGAGATTTTCTCATTGGCCAATCTTATCTTTATTCAACAAGTAAACTAAGAAAAATCAAAAGACTAAAACAAAGATAAGCATAATATGAAAGCTATAATATAAAAATAGACAAAACAAGAAAATAGCAATGAAGTAGCGACTAATATCATAATTAATGGCAATAACGGTGAGCAAAAAAATTTAGCAAAGAAAATTATCAAGATAAAAATAATTAACGATAATCGGAGCAGCATGGAACTCACTGAAATTAAGCTTTCTAACACATCAACACCAAACTAGCAAAACAATATAAAATAATAATGTCTGGGACAACAATTAATGACATTAAATAATTTCATGAATCTGGAAACAATTATTAAAGGACTTGCTGGAAAAGGTCAAAAGCAATCATAAAATTAATAAATAATTATAACTAAATAATAGTCAAACATAACCATAGTAACGGGAAAATATCCAATCAAATCTAAACAAATACTAACAAAAATTTATATACAATAACTAAACAAGATAACCATACAATTAGCTAAAAATAGAAACAAACAAACAGTAGCAAAATGTAGCAAGAAATATACGAAAGAAATCGATGAAAATAGAGACAAAAAATTCACATATTTGATGGGTCTCTGGTCAAATCTAAAACGAATAAATCAAGGGAAAATAAAAGGAAGAGGGGGAGGGTTTACTGGAGCTCACCGAAGAATAACAATGGTGTTGGGATCCATCGGCTTCGTTCATTTCAGCGAGGAAGAAGGTTGTTCGGTGTTGGAGCTTCGAGCTTTGGGTTGTTCTCGCTCATCTCGGATCTCAGAACTCGAAGTTGCTGTTGTTTTATTGAGCTTCGCCGGAAACAATGGTGGTCTTCTGGTTGTTTGGAGGTGTGGTTGGAAAAAGAGAAGGGAGGTTTGTGAGTTGGTTTCTGGTGGCTTTGGGCGATTTTGGGTTGATTGTTGGTGCAGATTTGGTTCATGAGCTCGGAGCTCGTTGGCGGTTAGTTGTGGCGAGCTTCGAACTCGCTGGTCGTTAGAGCTTGCCGGAATACCTGCAAAATAAATAAAATCGTAAAGGGGAAGAAGTAAAGGGACTGGCCATTTGGGGTTGCTGTTTTGGGGTCGTTTCCGGTGATTCTTTCACCGGAAAAAGGAGAAAAAATGAAGGGGTTTCGGTGGCTGTTTCGGTTGGTTGGACGGCTGTTCTTTGTCTCATTTTCGCTCGGCTTAGCAGCGGTGGTGGCGTTGAGCTGTTGTTGGTGAAGAAGAGCAGGGAAAGGGACTGTTTGGTGATGGCCGGAGAGAAAAAAAGAATGAAATCTGGTGGGTGATTTGGGTGGCGGCTCAAAAAGGAAAAACTATACCCTTATTCAATCTTAAAATTATATCCTAACCCTAATTTTTATTTTACCACCCCTTCATTTTTTAACCTAGTTAAAACTTATATAGGAAAATAATTTTACAATGAGCTCAAATTGTGAGCTTGAGATTATGACCCAAAATTGTTGGTTAAATAAAATATCTGTATTTGAATGAATCTTTAGACTGTGCAAAATATTAGAATGAATATTAACAAATGTAACAAATAAAATGAATATTAAAAAAAATATAATGAACGTGACTAATGACAAGTAAAAAATGCAATTTTAAAATTAATTGATAAAAAATTTAAAATTTTGATAAATAAGGATAGTTATCGATAAATTTATTTAAAATTATAATTTTTTTATCTTGAACTATTAAATAAATAAAACTTAAAAGTTACGAATTTTGAAAATGTTAGGCCAAAATTGAGTGTCAACAGCTGTCCCTTTCGTTGAATATGATTGATGAAAGAAATCGTGGACAACGAAAATTGACAAACCCGATTTTGGCCTAACACATGACCTTTATATAAAAGTACGGTTGGAATGTGGTGGAAGTCAATCCCGAACTTGCCTTCAAAAGGTTCCACGCTGTGTTGCTTCCTTGTTGAAGTAGTCTGCACCTGTGGCTCAATTGAGAATGCATCCTCTTGGATGTTCTCGAAAAAACAAAGATTAAACTCATCAGAAGAGACAAAATTATAGAAAAAAAGGTAGCTTCTCTTACGATATGAGAAATGAAGATTATCCATTGGTAGGATAAAAATGCATGTCCATCGGTAGGATAAATGAAGATGATGATCCATCAGTAGGATTTTGAATGTATGTCAATCGATAGGACGAATGAAAAAAGATGATCCATCGATAGGATATCAATGTATGTCCATCGTTAGGACGAAAAAAAGATGATCCATCTGTAGGATCTAAATGCATGTCCATCGATAGGACGAATGAAAAAAAGATGATCCATCGGTAGGATTTTGAATCTATATCCATCGGTCCGACGAATAAAAATTCTTTCAATGCAAGTCTCCTCTTACTTAAACGTTAAATAGATATGGCGCACATCCTTCACCTCCGAATAGATGCGACTTAAATACAAATTTATTTCAACGCAAGTTTCCACCGACTTGAACGTTGAATAGATAAGGTGCACATCCTTCACCTCCGAATAGATGCAACTTAAATGTAAATATCTTTCAAAGCAAGTCTCCTCCGACTTAAACATGGAATAGATAGGGTGCACATCCTTCACCACCGAATAAATGCTACTTAAATGAAAATATCTTTCAACGCAAGTCTCCACCGACTTGAACGCGGAGTAGATAAGGTGCACGTCCTTCACCTCCGAATAGATGCGACTTAAATGCAAATATCTTCCAACGCAAGTATCCACCGACTTGAACGCGGAATAGATAAGGTGCACTTCCTTCACCTCCGAATATATACGACTTAAATGCATATATCTTTCAACGCAAGTTTCCTCCAACTTGAACGTGGAATAGATATGGTGCACATCCTTCACCTCCAAAGAGATGCGACTTAAATGAGAATATCTTTCAACGCAAGTTTCCTCCGACTTGAACGTGAAATAGATATGGTGCACATCCTTCACCTCCGAATAGATGTGATTTAAATGCAATGGCATTCTCGGTGAATGAAAATGCAATGGTCCTCTTGGGAAATGAAAAATGCAATGACCCTCTTGGCAAATGAAAAATGCAATAAAAAATGCAAACGATGGATGATCCAATGATTTTACACTATAACGAGGTGGATGTCTCGGTGATTGTCCAAATGTAACGAGGTGGATGACTCGATGATTGTCCACTGTAACGAGGTGGATGACTCGATGATTGTCCAACTATAACGAGGTGGATGGCTCGGTGATTGTCCAACTGTAACGAGGTGGATGACTCGATGATTTTCCACTGTAACGAGGTGAATTGCTCGATGTCTTGAAAGTGTCATCCGCTTGATGCTTTCATCTGTTCCTATACTAGGAAAGGAACGATTAGTAGACACAATATCACTTTCTCTAGCGATATGATCAAGAAACTTTAAGGAAAGATTCACAAGAGAATGTGTACAAAGTGCATGATCACCTTGACACAAGTGAGCAACCATCATTTTGCTCTTGCACATTTTGTGTTCATTGTGACTCATGTCTTATTGGGGATTTGTACTAAAAGCTGCTGGCTCGCCATGACAATGCTAGAGATTTCCAAGTTGACTTTGAACTTCAAGCCATTATGGATCATTTGAAGTTGACTATCAAGCTTCTGACAGTACTTGTTGGAATTTTTGAGGTTTTTCTCAAAAATTATGTCTCAGTTAGAACTTTTGGCAAATCTCAAAATGATCTCCAATCTTGACTTGCTGGAGATAGTACCTTTATTGAGAATTTTTGAGATATTCTAAAAAATTATGTCCCAGTTTTTATTACAAGGAAAAAAGAAAATCACACTCGGTACATGACCGAGCCGTCGTGGCGCCTACATATCTTGTTGAGCCAGGAATCAGGTCAAATGTAGTTCCAATTCTGTAGATGATGAATGCTGCAAAGAATCTGAGACAAGATCATCAGTAGAAAATGTAGAATATGAACATGATGAAATAGGAAAATGATATTCCGTGCGATATTCAAACACTAAAGACAAGATATATCACATTTTTGGGACAGACAACCCAATGAAGTAAAATAGGCGTCTCACACTGACAAGATTAGCCTAATGACACTTTTTACAATGAACAAACAAAAAAGGAAAGGTAAATTTTGTTTTTCTTTAATGGAAAGAATCTAAAAAAATTGCTTTGGAAAATATTAAAGAGTGGGTGCTTGCTCACCCCTTTTTTTTTTTTGAAGAATAAACAATATGATGAGAAAGTCAAATCTTGATTACAATTTGTACCAACAGTTAGGATTGCAGGTAAATATATTTTTTTAACGAAGATTGAATTCAAGGTAACTCCTACAGCTTCAAGTGGTACCTCAAACATACTTAAGTATCAACAATATTTGTTCACCTTGCTTCAAACAAAGATTTTGAATTATACCAATTCTTATGTCTCAATTGCCCTCACAACATGAAAAGTCTTATTTCACACATATTTGAAGCATATTATTTGAGGACACTTTTTGAAGTGCACTCACACTCACAATCACAAGAATGTTCAATGCATGCAACTGTGATACCATATGCTTGACCCTTATGTAACTCTCCACTAATGTGAGAACATTTGGAATAAGATCATGTAGGGCTTGTCATTGGCTTGTAATGTAGGCTTAGGGACGGGTAGGATGTATATTTGGGATAAGAGCGACTTAATTCCTTCTTGAGCGTCAGAGTGAATTTGTGCTTTTGATGATTGATACACCTTTGGCTTCTGATCCTCTTTATTGTCCACTGTTTTTATTTATTTCTTTTAAATTCTTATTTGTTGGAGCTTTTCCTTTTTCACCCTATTGTTTTGAAATTTTCTCCTCTTTTGTTGGAGTTTTTCCCTTCTCGTCTTTCATTGACCTTGTAGGGGTGTTTTTGTCTTTCTTTATCTCTTTCCACCTTCCCCTTCTTTTTTTTTCTAGAAGTCATTTTTTTTTATTTTTCTAGAAGTCGGTTTTTTTTTCCGACTTTGGGAGACTTTGTATCTTTTGCCTTTGGCAACTTCAAACATGGATCTTCTCTTATAATTTGCACACTCTTGGTGCACTCAAGAAGGTTGGACCAAGAGAGGGATAGTGCATGTAAGCACTCAAAAGGGGTAATGGCTAAAATGTGGTTGTCGAAAGAAAGGCTTCAGGCTCAAAGTGGGGAAAACTAGGGATTAATGTCATTTGGTAGGTTTTGAAAGGCACAATCGGATCAAAGAATGCCTACAATCCTTTCCCAAACCAAACATAACTCAAGATTTCACCTCGATAAACATTCAAGCCAAGTTCTAGATAAACAATGCGATGCAATTGAATTTTGATCTAAAAGCTCACCACACAATGCACATGAAATCATGAGGTTGGTATTATTCTTATCTTGAATGCATGCAAGAGAATTTTCAAGCATCACAAAAGTATAAATGAGAGGTACCAAAAGAATCTATGGTTTACCACAAAGTCAGTCCTTCATCATATCGAATATTTTTACACGCTCCTACCTGTATTGGTCCCATTTGAGCTGAAGACATGACTCTTTTAATATGTACAAAACATTTTTTTTCAAAGAATGAATAAATATCGAACCCAAGAAGGGTTGCCTACGTATCTCATCAAGATGAGAATCAGGTGTGCATAGTTCATGCAGATATGTCTTTGAAAATATGCACAAACTATTTGATTTTATTTTTTTTGAACTTAAAAGAATGAATATCGAAACCAAGAAGGGTTGCCTACGTATCTCATCGAGATGAGAATCAGGTTCACGTAGTTCGTGCAAATATGCCTTTGAAAGTATGCACAAACTATAATAATTATTTATTTTATTGTATATTTTACTATCGGAAAATATAATACCGAACCCAAGAAGGGTTGTCTACGTATCTCACCGAGATGAGAATAAGATTTGCGTAGTTCGTTCAGATATGTTTTTGAAAATATGCACAAACTATTTTTAAAAAATTAATTTTTTTTTAATTTAAAAGAATGAATACTGAACCCAAAATGGGCTGCCTACGTATCTCACCGAGATGAGAATCAGGTTCGCGTAGTTCGTTCAGATATGGCATAAAACAATTTTAAAATTTAGATAAATTTGGTGCGATTTCTTGTATCCTCTTTAACTGTCGACTTTTGTACTACCTGTTGAATGTGGTCTCCCATTTTATTTTTATTTTTCACAGTAACCACTTGTTGTCGTATATTCTTTTTGAATGTCTCTTGGTATTGTGTCTTCTCCCAATTATCTACGAGAACCACAAATTATTATGACCATCCCCGACTGTCATCAGGGACGGTTTTCCTGAAAAAATATGAGAAATGTGTGAAAGGAGGGCCAGCATGCAAAATAATAAAAAATAAATGAGTGTGACCTTATAATCAAAGACTCCCTAATTTATCTTTTTGACCTGATACTAATGTCTTGTAAAATACAAAGACTCAGATTTCACGAGTCCTCTTGTCCCTTGCAACTTCAGATGAATAATGACTTCTAAATTTTGAAATAAATCAAATCTCGATAAAAAAAAAAAAACTCAAACAATAAAAATGTTAGATCGTGTTTATAATGAATAATGCAAAATATCACACAAAGAATTAATTATTAAACACATAAGCACTACTTTGATTGAAGACAAACTCAATTATAATACATAATATACAAATAGTTATTACACATCCTATACAAATATGTGACCCTTTTGTGCCAAGGATAGGCCTATCGATCTGAAGGATATATTACGCCATTTGACAACATTGTCTCAAAATCCAAATTTATACAAACTTTATGAATAAAACTGAATGAGGATACATAATAGAGAAAATGGGATACAAATAATCAGTCCTATGCAGGGGTACCATCCTAAGCTATGATTTTATGGACGGTCCTTCTGTTTGATTTCTTGTCATCTCCAAATGTCCACATTTTTGGATGAAATGATAACTTGATCCTTCTTCGACTCGAACAAACTATTAAACTCCCTAACCCAAGGAACATTATTTTGTCAAATGACGTATACATCCTTCAAATTTAAACACATACGGATGATTGTCATTTATTGACCAATGGGCTAAATAGACACAAGGTGGGCTCTAATTGGCCCAACACACCTTGGGTGTTAGGTCGACTTAGTTCAAAATGCGCTAAATTCAGGATTTAGTTTCGCTCTACGCTAGTTGACTAAGAGTGGCTTTTGAAAGATCGGGAACCCAAGCAGACAACTTAAGCTAAAACTCATAACAACCATTGGACGCATGACGAACCAATAAATTGCCGATCATTCCGGAAAAGGATTGAGTATAAAAAAGTCCGGTTGCGATTCCGCAAAATCTTCTTTAATATACTATACATACATGTCAGAAAATGTCATGAATGTAGTGACAGTTTATATACAGTTTAAACAAATAATGAATAAATAACAAGTATAATATACAAATAATCAACAAAATATACAAGATATAATGAATAACACAATAAAAGAATAACTCCTCAATTTTAAAAAATGAACTCATAATGGTTAGAACCTCTATATCCCCAAATAATGAATAAATAACAAGTATAATATACAAATAATCAACAAAATATACAAGATATAATGAACAACACAATAAAACAATAACTCCTCAATTAGAAAAAAATGAACTCATAATGGTTAGAACCTATATATCCCCAGCAGAGACGTCATTCTATTTACATCCCTACTCTATTCAAATAGGACGAAACGTCGTGATGACTCAAAAAATAAATAATTAATTCAATTTTTAAAGAATTTTAAGAAAATAAGAATTTTAAAGCAGTCGCCACCTAATTTTAGGAAAAACTAGGAAACCATTAAGTGATCTACGAAACCAAGATTCTAGGTAAGGGGTTCAAGTTATTTCGAAAGGAAGGTGGTAGGCATCTTTCAAAATTCACAACTGTGGGTCCCGACTGAATTTATTTTTTTCAAATTGAGGAGGGAGTAAAAATAGTATACAAATATAACAAACATGCAATATACACAAGTAATAAACTAAACAAGTAATATGAGAAACGACCTAATATTTTCCTATCGTCAACAATATACATCATAATGAATATAGTATTCGAACTTTATTCGAATGGCTTCGATGAGAACCGACTTTGGGGTACCTGTAAAGACACTTAGTAAAAGTGTTAGTACTAAATATATATGAATAAAAATAAATGAATCAAATAATAACTTAAAAATAAAAACCCATTTTATTAACATAGGAGGCCTTGGAAATCGACGGTAATTTCTTCATCGGCCATTTTGAACAAATAAAATATATGAAGTCAAACTAAATTTCCGTCTTTTACAATGTAAATGCCGCCAAAACCGGCGGAGAGATTTTCTCATTGGCTAATTTTAACGAACGAAATATATTTAACATAAATCCTATCAAAATAACAAAAAAATTTGCAAGGCAACGTACAACCTCCAAAATATAATAAAATAAAATAGCAACAGTAACCACATGATAACAAAACAATAACTCCCTGATAACAAATAGCTGCTGAAAATATTTATCACTATATACAATTAAATTGAATAATAACAATAATAATAATAATGATAATAATAATAATAATAATAATAATAATAATAATAATAATAATAATAATAATAATAATAATAATAGTAATAATAATAATCAAAGTAACCACACATTAATAACAATAAAATAGCAACCAAAAAATTAAAAGCAAATACACATCTCATGACAAAAGAAATAATGGCATAGCAACTAACAATGAATCGAACGATATTAAGCAATAAAAAATCTAAAATGGAAAAAAGAAAAAAAAAACCATTAACAGAGAAACATCTAAATACACAATATTTTTATCCATACTTTATAATAAATAACAATAAAATAATAACATTAAAAATAATATTAGTAAATGACAATGTCAGTAAACAAAGAAAAAGGTCAAAAATAAAGTCAAACCTTGATATTTCAACGGAGAGAAAGGAACAAAGGACCAGGTTTACTTTTGGTTTGATGTTGCTGTTTGGAGTTGTGTTGTTGGCTACGGCGGTGGTTTTGACCTGAGATCTGGTGGCGTGATAGTGTTTTCCGGTGGGGTTTTGGGTTGCTGGAGCTTGGAGTCACGCCAGAACATGGAGCTTTTGATTCGCTCATTTCGCCTGAGATTGGACTGAACTACCTGTAAATTTAAATAAAAAAGGGAAAGGGGAAAGGGATTGATTCGTGACTGGGTTCTTGTTCGCTATTGGTTCACCGGATATGGGTTCTCCGGCATTAAACAATTACAGGAAAGACACTGGACAGTGGAGTTTGGGGTTGTTTGTTGTGGAGTTTGTTTCAGGTGGGATTTCGTTTGTTTGGTGGTGGGTCTGGTCGCTGGAGGTCTGGGTGGAGTCGGGGGGTTTTCCCGGTGTGGAGGAGAAGGAAAATGGAGGGGTTTTTAGGTGGTTTTGGAACTGGAAAGAGCTTTTGAAACCGCCATTGATAAAGCTTAGAGTGGCGTTGATATGGAGTTTGTGGATGGTTGTTTCAGTGGTATTCTCGATGGAAAAAAAGTGAATGAATGGGGGGTTTTGGCACTGGTTCACTGGAGGAAATGGGTTGGATTCAGTGGTTGTTTCTGGTGACTTTTTGGTGGTGGAGGAACGGTTCGGGATCTGGTAAGGTGAGGCAGAGAAAGGAGAGGTTGTGAGGTGTTGGGTCTGTGTCTTCGGCTAGATTTCTCCGGAAAAGGGAATCGTTTGGCTGCTGAGAAATGGATGTAACGGAGAGATCAAAGGGTTGGTGATGGTGGTGGAGCTCCGGTGAGTTCACCAGGAAAAAAAAATAAACAAATAAAACCCCCTTTTTGTGAATAAACAATCTGAAAATTCTTATCCCTAAAAATATCCACCACCCCCTTCATTTTTTAACCTAATCAAAACTTGTATAGGAAAATAATTTTACAATGGGCTCAAATTGTGGGCTTGAGATTATGACCCAAAATTGTTGGTTAAATAAAATATCTGTATTTGAATGAATTTCTAGATTGTGTAAAATATCAACATGAATATTAACAAATGTAACAAATAAAATGAATATTAAAAAAATATATAATGAACGTGACTAATGACATGTAGGAAATGCAATTTTAAAATTAACTGATAAAAAATCCTAAATTTTGACAAACAAGGATAGTTATCGATAAACTTATTTAAAAATATAAATTTTTTATCTTGAACTATTAAATAAATAAAACTTAAAAGTTACGAATTTTTAAAATGTTAGGCCAAAATTAGGTGTCAACACACCTGTCTAAGTTGGAGGCAGAGAAGAAGGAAAAACTTGAGTTAGACATAAATGACTCATTCCTAAATGAGTAGGTATTAGCCGCCACTCTTGATCTTATTCCTTGGTTTGCTGACTTTGCTAATTTTCTTGTCAGCGAAGTGATGCCTGAAGAGTTGACATTCCAACAAAGGAAGAAATTCCTACATGATGTGGAAAAGTATTTGTCACGTCCCGAGGCTACCTCCTTGACGTAAACACGGGACCTAGGATCACGAGTGACCCTAAGCTAACCCTGAGCTGGCATATCATAAGCATACTTAAACAAATAATGTGCGGAAGCTAAAAACATGAGATAAACTAAATGATGGGGAATACCCAATCTAAGTTTGAATATATAAATACTAAGCAAGAGTTTAAGATACTGAACTATAACTCAAATACTAAAGTTGAATCTGTCTATGTTTGAAATAAGCCTCTAACTGACTAGAGATGCTGGGACATGCCCCCAGCTAACTCTAGTAAAACTGAAACTAAAATGAAAGACTGAGTGTAAAAGAACATGTCTATCGTCCTCGAAGAATGAGGACTCACCACTAATACTACTGACTACGGATCGGGAACTGATCTACACGTGAGCTGCATGCTGAGGACCTGAACTTACATCACGAAAAGATGTAGCGCAGAGTATGCGCCAGCACTTGGAAGGTACCGAGCATGCAAGATAGGATAAAGCTGAACAAATATATAACTGAACAAAGCATAATGAGCAATGATATAATCTGAACATGTTGAATATACTGAAATATACTGAAGTATACTAAACTGAATGCAATGACCAAGTACATAATATGCTTAAAATGAATACTTAAATGTAACTGGGAACCTAGTCAATTGCACTAGAGTCTGACTGTGGGAGCTACTAATAACCGACATAAAACCACATGAGCTAAATGTGGAGTCCGATGTATACGCCTCATCGAGAGGACCCAATATACCTTGTCAAGGGTATAAAGGCATGACTGGCGTGATCACTAAATATGATGCCCACAGAGGGGACTTATAAACCTACGAGGGCACGTAGTTCTGGGACTATGTGGGTGACTGACCGTAGTCCAACTCGGTGTTAAGCCTACTCCCAACTGGAAATGTGTACAATACAACATAACTAAAATATACTGAATAGCTCGATATTCTTATATACGAATTAAGAATGCAACATTAAATATTGATAATGAAACATTTGAAAACTGAGGCATGTATATATGTTTATCTGTCCTATCTGATGTAATTCATGAACTAAACGAATCTACACAACTAGGGTTCTGAATTTCATGCAAGAAAAGAAGCAACAGTGTTACAACAACATGAAAATCTGATTAGGAGTATTCTGCAACTAAATCACAACAATTTCTAACATTAAAAAAACCCTAGGTCTAGATAATATGAAGGGAATCATGAATCTGACTGAATTCTAGGGACTTAGTGGGTGAAAGGAATCCACTAGTGAAATCCAACATACCTGGTGATGAATTCCACAGAGAAATCTTTTGATTTCGGGGTTGGAACTGAAGAAAACTTATTGCGTTCTTGGAGAGGGTTTGGTCGACTGTTCCTCTTTTTTTTCGTTCGAATTGGATGAATTTTGGAGAATGAATTGACTAGGGTAAGATCTGATTAAGTTACTAGGCTAAAACTGACCTAAACGACGTAGTTTAGGTGTCCAGCGCATAGGAGAAAAGATCAAAACGACCCCAACTTAAAATCTGACGGTGCCAACGACGGGCCTTATCGATAGATTGTCGATCGACTGATGGCTCATCCTGTCAGTCCGTCGATCGACTTCAGAGGATGGGATGTGGAGGAGTCTGAACCACGGACCGTGGTCTGACCTATGGTCCGTAGGTCCTGGTGTAGGTCCAGAATTAGCTTGATTTTCCTGGGGTTCTATGATGCGGGTTGGAGGTGGCTAACCACGGACCCTACCTACGGTCCATGGTTGAACCTACGATCTGTATGTGGACTCGTTGGTGGCACCTGAAAGTTCTGAAAAACTGCAATTTGGTCTCTCTAACATACATGGTGTTACATTATACCCCCCTTGGGAACATTCGTCCTCGAATGAAGTCTAAACTAGGTGAATATGAAGGGAAGGAGCTGCAATCCCTACCACTAAGTACAAAAATTGATTTCTAACTTAACTGAGTTCTAAGGTCAAGGAAATACGCTGAAAATGCAAGACTAACTGAAACAACGCGATAAAAAGACCGAATTGATGCAAGAGTAAACTGAGAGACTGGAGAGGAACTATCACCTCAAGCTGGAATGCAATCGAAAGGAAAGAGATGAGGATACTTAGCCTTCATGGCTGCTTCTGCTTCCCAAGTAGCCCCCTCTATTGACTGACTCCTCTACAAAACCTTAATTGAAGCTACTTATTTTTTTCTCAACCTTCGAACCTGACGATAAAAAAATTCAACATGTACCTCTTCATCAGTGAGACTATCCTTCACATCCACACTTTCTAATGGAACTATAAATGCTGGATCACCCACACATTTCTTAAACAAAGAAATGTGAAAGACTAGATGAACTGCTACTAGTTCTGCTGGCAACGCTAACTCATAAGCCACTTTACCAGCCCTTTCCAATATCCTGTAAAGACCTACATATCTAGGGTTGAGATTCCCTTTCTTGCCAAATCTCATCCCCCATTTCATAGGTGACACTTTCAGGAAAACATAATCATCAATCTCAAACTCTAAGTCCCTCCTCCTCACATCCCCATAATACTTCTGACGACTCCGAGCTGTCTTAAGTCTATCTCTGATGAGCTAAATTTTTTCCATAGCATGACGAACCGAATATTGCCCTAGAAAGGCTGCTTCACCTACCTCAAACCAACCAACTGGAGATCTACATCTACGCCCATAAAGTGCCTCATAAGGGGCCATCTGAATACTAGAATAAAAACTATTATTGTAAGCGAACTATATAAGAGAAGGCAATCATCCCAACTACCCTTAAAGTCGATCACGCAACCTCTCAATATGTCCTCTAGGGGCAGAATGGTACACCCCGCCTGACCATCCGTTTGTGGATGAAATGTTGTGTTGAGATTTACCTGGTACCAAGACCTTTCTGAAATGACTTCTAGAAATGAGCGGTAAATTGAGGACCTCTATCTGAAATGATAGACAAAAGAACCCCATGCAACCTGACTATATAATTAATGTAAAGCTTCGCGTAGTCCTCCGCAAAATTTTTAGTCTTAACAACCAAAAAGTAAGAGGACTTATTAACTCTGTGTACTGTTACCCAAATGGAGTCATGTTTTCTCCAAGTATGAGGTAAACCTGTAATGAAGTCAATGTTAATCACTTACCACTTCCATGTAGGAATGTTAATCTCTTGAGTCATACCTCCTGGTTTCTGAGGTTCTACCTTCACCTGTTGAAAATTAGGATACTTAGCCACAAAATCTGCTATATCCCTCTTCATGCCATTCGCCCAAAAGAGTTCCTGCAGCTCATGGTACATCTTGGTGGCACCTGGATGGATCGAATATCTCGAGTTATGGGCTTCTGTAAGGATCTGTTGTCTCAACTCACCCACCTTAGGAACACATAAACTTAACATCCACACTTTCTAATGGTACTATAGATGCTGGATCACCCAACTGGATGAACTTCTACTAGTTCTGCTGGCAACTCTAACTCATTAGCCACTTTACCAACCCTTTCCAAGATCCTGTAAGGACCTACATATCTAGGGTTTAAGCTTCCCTTTAAGGCAAATCGCATCACCCCCTTCATAGGTGACACTTTCAGGATAACCTAATCATTAATCTCAAACTCTAAGTCCCTCCTTTTCACATCCCAATAATACTTCTGACGACTCCGAGCTGTCTTAAGTCTATCTCTGATGAGCTAAAAAAGTTCCATAATATGATAAACCGAATCTAGCCCTAGCAAGGCTGCTTTACCTACCTCAAACCAACCAACTTGAGATCTACATCTACGCCCATACAATTCCTCATAAGAGGCCATCTAAATACTAGAACAATAACTATTATTGTAGGCAAACTCTATAAGAGGAAGGTGATCATCCCAACTACCCTTAAAGTCAATCACGTAACCTCTCAACATGTCCTCAAGGGACTGAATGGTACACCCTGCCTGACCATCCGTTTGTGGATGATATGTTGTACTGAGATTTACCTGGTACCAAGAACTTTCTGAAACGACTTCTAGAAGTGATAGTTATATTGAGGACCTCTATCAGAAATGATAGACAAAAGAACCTCATGCAACCTGGCTATCTAATTAATGTAAAGCTTGGCGTAGTCCTCCGCCAAATTTATAGTCTTAACAGCCAAAAAGTGAGAGGACTTAGTAACTCTGTGTACTATTACCCAAATGGAGTCAGGTTGTCTGCGAGTATGAGGTAAACCTGTAAAGAAGTCAATGTTGATCACTTACCACTTTCATGTAGGAATGTTAATCTCTTGAGTCATACCTCTTGGTTTCTGATGTTCTACCTTCACCTGTTGACAATTAGGACAATTACCCACAAAATCTGCTATATCCCTCTTCATTTCATTCCACCAAAAGACTTACCGAAGCTCATGGTACATCTTGGTGGCACCTGGATGGATTGAATACCTCGAGTTATGGGCTTCGGTTAGGATCTGTTGTCTCAACTCACCCATATAGGAAAACAGAAACTTCACATCCACACTTTCTGATGGTACTATATATGCTGGATCACCCACACATTTCTTCAACAAAGAAATTTGATAGACTGGATGACCTGCTCCTAGTTCTGCTGACAACTCTAACTCGTAAGCCACTTTACCAACCCTTTCCAAGATCCTGTAAGGACCTACATATCTAGGGTTTGAGCTTCCACTTCTTTCCAAATCTCATCACCTTCTTCATAGGTGACACTTTCAGGAAAACCTAATAATCAATATCAAACTCTAAGTCCCTCCTCCTCACATCCCCATAAGACTTCTGACGACTTCGAGCTGTCTTAAGTCTATCTCTGATGAGCTAAATTTTTTCCATAGCATGACGAACCGAATATGGCCCTATAAAGGCTGCTTTACCTACCTCAAACCAACCAAGTGGAGATCAACATCTACGCCCATATAGTGCCTCATAACGTGCCATTCGAATACAATAATAATAACTATTATTGTAAGCGAACTATATAAGAGGAAGGCGATCATCCCAACTACCCTTAAAGTTGATCACGCAACCTCTCAATATGTCCTCTAAGGACTGAATGGTACACCCCGCCTGACCATCCGTTTATGGATGAAATGTTGTGCTGAGATTTACCTGGTACCAAGACCTTTTTGAAACGACTTCTAGAAATGAGAGGTAAATTGAGGACCTCTATCTGAAATGATAGACAAAAGAACCCCATGCAACCTGAGTATCTAATTAATGTAAAGCTTGGCGTAGTCCTCTGCCAAATTTTTAGTCTTAACAACCAAAAAGTAAGAGGACTTATTAACTCTGTGTATTATTACCCAAATGTAGTCATGTTGACTGCGAGTGTGAGGTAAGCATGTAATGAAGTCCATGTTGATCACTTACCACTTCCATGTAGGAATGTTAATCTCTTGAGTCATACCTCCTGGTTTCTGATGTTCTTCCTTCACCTGTTGAAAATTAGGAAACTTAACCACAAAATCTGCTATATCCCTCTTCATGCCATTCCACCAAAAGACTTCCCGCAGCTCATGGTACATCTTGGTGGCACCTGGATGGATCGAATACCTCGAGTTATAAGCTTCTGTAGGGATCTGTTGTCTCGACTCACTCACCTTAGGAACACATAAACAACACATCCACACTTTCTAATGCTACTATAGATGTTGGATCACCCACACATTTCTTCAACAAAGAAATGTGAAAGACTGGATGAATTGCTACTAGTTCTGCTGGCAACTCTAACTCATAAGACACTTTACCAACCCTTTCCAAGATCCAATAAGGACCTACATATCTAGGGTTTGAGGTTTCCATTCTTTCCAAATCTCATCGCCCCCTTCATAAGTGAAAATTTCAGGAAAACCTAATCATCAATCTCAAACTCTAAGTCCCTCCACCTCACATCCCATAATACTTTTGACGACTCCAAGCTGTCTTAAGTCTATCTCTGATGAGCTAAAAAATTTCCATAGTATGATGAACCTAATCTGGCCCTAGCAAGGCAGCTTCACCTAAATCAAACTAAACAATTGGAGATCTACATCTACACCCATACAATTTCTCATAAGGGGCATCTGAATACTAGACTAATAACTATTATTGTAGGCAAACTCTATAAGAGGAAGGTGATCATACCAACTACCCTTAAAGTCGATCACGCAACCTCTCAACATGTCATCTAAGGACTGAATGGTACACCCTGCCTGACCATCCGTTTGTGGATGAAATGTTGTGCTGAGATTTACCTGATACCAAGACCTTTCTGAAATGACTTGTAGAAATGAGTGGTAAATTAAGGACCTCTATCTGAAATGATAGACCAAAGAACCTCATGCAACCTGACTATCTAATTAATGTAAAGCTTGGCGTAGTTCTCCGCCAAATTTGTAGTCTTAAAAGCCTAAAAGTGAGAGGACTTAGTAAATCTGTCTACTATTACCCAAATAGAGTCATGTCGTATGCGAGTATGAGGTAAGCCTGTAATGAAGTCCATGTTGATCACTTACCACTTCCATGTAGGAATGTTAACATTTTGAGTCATACCTCCTGGTTTTTTATGTTCTTCCTTCACCTGTTGACAATTAGGACAGTTAGACACAAAATCTGCTATATCCCTCTTCATGCCATTCCACCGAAACACTTCCCGCAGCTCGTGGTACATCTTGGCGGCACCTGGATGGATCGAATACCTCGAATTATGGGCTTCTGTAAGGATCTGTTGTCTCAACTCACCCACCATAGGAACTCATAAACTTCACATCCACACTTTCTAATGGTACTATAGATGCTGGATCACCCACATATTTCTTCAACAAAAAAATGTGAAAGACTGGATGAACTGCTACTAATTCTGCTGACAACTCTAACTTATAAGCCACTTCACCAACCCTTTCCAAGATCCTGTAAGGACCTACATATCTAGGGTTTGATCTTCCCTTTCTTTCCAAATCTCAGCCCCCCCTTCATAGGTGACACTTTCAGGAAAAGCTAATCATCAATCTCAAACTCTAAGTCCCTCCTTCTCACATCCCCATAAGACTTCTGAAGACTCCGAGCTGTCTTAAGTCTATCTCTGATGAGCTAAATTTTTTCCATAGCATGATTAACCGAATATGGCCCTAGAAAGGCCGCTTCACCTACCTAAAACCAACCAACTGAATATCTACATCTACGCCCATACAGTGCCTTATAACAGGCAATCTGAATATTAGAATAATAACTAATATTGTAGGCGAACTCTATAAGAGGAAGGTGATCATCCCAACTACCCTTAAAGTCGATCACTCAACCTCTCAACATGTCCTCCAGGGACTGAAGGGTACACCCTGCCTGACCATACATTTGTGGATGAAATGTTGTGCTGAGATTTACCTGGTACCAAAAACTTTCTGAAACGACCTCTAGAAGTGAGAGTTAAATTGAGGACCTCTATCAGAAATGATAAACAAAAGAACCCCATGCAACCTGACTATCTAATTAATGTAAAGCTTGGCGTAGTCCTCCGCCAAATTTGTAGTTTTAACAGCCAAAAATTGAGAGGACTTAGTAACTCTGGAGTCATGTCGTCTGCGAGTATGAGGTAAGCATGTAATGAAGTCCATGTTGATCACTTACCACTTCCATGTAGGAATGTTAATCTCTTGAGTCATACCTCCTGGTTTCTGAGGTTCTACCTTCACCTGTTGAAAATTAGGACACTTAGCCACAAAATCTGCTATATCCCCCTTCATGCCATTCCCCCAAAAGAGTTCCTGCAGCTCACGGTATATCTTGGTGGCACCTGGATGGATCGAATACCTCGAGTTATGGGTTTCTGTAAGGATCTGTTGTCTCAACTCACCCACCTTAGGAACACATAAACTTCACATCCACACTTTCTAATGGTACTATAGATGTTGAATCACCCACACATTTCTTCTACAAAGAAATGTGAAAGACTGGATGAACTTCTACTAGTTCTGCTGGCAACTCTAACTCATTAGCCACTTTACCAACCCTTTCCAAGATACTGTAAGGACCTACATATCTAGGGTTTAAGCTTCCCTTTAAGGCAAATCTCATCACCCCCTTCATAGGTGACACTTTTAGGAAAACCTAATCATTAATCTCAAACTCTAAGTCCCTCCTTTTCACATCCCTATAATACTTCTGACGACTCCGAGCTGTCTAAAGTCTATCTCTGATGAGCTAAAAAATTTCCATAGTATGATGAACCGAATCTAGCCCTAGCAAGGCTGCTTCACCTATCTCAAACCAACCAACTTGAGATCTACATCTATGCCCATACAATTCCTCATAAGAGGCCATCTAAATACTAGAATAATAACTATTATTGTAGGCAAACTCTATAAGAGGAAGGTTATCATCCCAACTACCCTTAAAGTCGATCACACAACCTCTCAACATGTCCTCAAGGGACTGAATGGTACACCCTGCCTGACCATCCGTTTGTGGATGAAATGTTGTGATGAGATTTACCTGGTACGAAGAATTTTCTAAAACGACTTCTAGAAATGATAGTTATATTGAGGACCTCTATCAGAAATGATAGACAAAAGAACCCCATGCAACCTGGCTATCTAATTAATGTAAAGCTTAGCGTAGTCCTCCGCCAAATTTATAGTCTTAACAGCCAAAAGGTGAGAGGACTTAGTAACTCTGTGTACTATTACCCAAATGGAGTCAGGTTGTCTGCGAGTATGAGGTAAACCTATAAAGAAGTCAATGTTGATCACTTACCACTTCCATGTAGGAATGTTAATCTCTTGAGTCATACCTCCTGGTTTCTGGTGTTCTACCTTCACTTGTTGACAATTAGGACAATTACCCACAAAATCTGCTATATCCCTCTTCATTTCATTCCACCAAAAGGCTTCCCGAAACTAATGGTACATCTTGGTGGCACTTGGATGGATTGAATACCTCGAGTTATGGGCTTCGATAAGGATCTGTTGTCTCAACTCACCCATATTAGGAACACAGAAACTTCACATCCACACTTTCTAATGGTACTATAGATGCTGGATCGCCCACACATTTCTTCAACAAAGAAATTTGAAAGACTGGATGACCTGCTCCTAGTTCTGCTGACAACTCTAACTCGTAAGCCACTTTACCAACCCTTTCCAAGATCCTGTAAGGACCTACATATATAGGGTTTGAGCTTCCATTTCTTTCCAAATCTCATCACCTCCTTCATAGGTAACACTTTCAGGAAAACCTAATAATCAATATCAAACTCTAAGTCCCTCCTCCTCACATCCCCATAATACTTCTGACGACTCCGAGCTGTCTTAAGTCTATCTCTGATGAGCTAAATTTTTTCCATAGCATGACGAACCGAATATTGCCCCAGAAAGGCTGCTTCACCTACCTCAAACCAACCAACTGGAAATCTACATCTACGCCCATACAGTGCCTCATAACGGTCCATCTGAATACTATAATAATAACTATTATTGTAAGCGAAGTATATAAGAAGAAGGCGATCATTCCAACTACCCTTAAAGTCGATCACGCAACCTCTCAATATGTCCTCTAGGGACTGAATGGTACACCCCGCCTGACCATCCGTTTATGGATGAAATGTTGTGCTGAGATTTACCTGGTACCAAGACCTTTTTGAAATGAATTCTAGAAATGAGAGGTATATTGAGGACTCTATCTGAAATGATAGACAAAAGAACCCCATGCAACCTGACTATCTAATTAATGTAAAGCTTGGCGTAGTCCTCCCCCAAATTTTTAGTGTTAACTACCAAAAAGTAAGAGGACTTACTAACTCTGTGTACTATTACCCAAATGTAGTCATGTTGTCTGCGAGTATGAGGTAAGAATGTAATGAAGTCCATGCTGATCACTTACCACTTCCATGTAGGAATGTTAATCTCTTGAGTCATACCTTCTGGTTTCTGATGTTCTACCTTCACCTGTTGAAAATTTGGACACTTAACCACAAAATCTGCTATATCCCTCTTCATGCCATTCCACCAAAATACTTCCCGCAGCTCATGGTACATCTTGGTGGCACCTGGATGGATTGAATACCTCGAGTTATGAGCTTCTGTAAGGATCTGTTGTCTCAACTCACCCACCTTAGGAACACATAAACTTCACATCCACACTTTCTAATGCTACTATAGATGTTGGATCACCCACACATTTCTTCAACAAAGAAATGTGAAAGACTGGATGAATTGCAACTAGTTCTGCTGGCAACTCTAACTCATAAGACACTTTACCAACTCTTTCAAAGATCCAGTAAGGACCTACATATCTAGGGTTTGCGCTTCCCTTGCTTTAAAAATCTCTTCACCCCTTCATAAGTGACACTTTCAGGAAAACCTAATCATCAATATCAAACTCTAAGTCCCTCCACCTCACATCCCTATAATACTTCTGACGACTCCGAGCTGTCTTAAGTCTATCTCTGATGAGCTAAATTTTTTCCATAGTATAATGAACCGAATCTGGCCCTAGCAAGGCTACTTCACCTAAATCAAATAAAACAACTGGAGATCTACATCTACACCCATAAAATTCCTCATAAGGGGAATCTGAATACTAGACTAATAACTATTATTGTAGGCAAACTCTATAAGAGGAAGGTGATCATCCCAGCTACGCTTAAAGTCGAACACGCAACCTTTCAACATGTCATCTAGGGACTGAATGGAACACCCTACCTGACCATCCGTTTGTGGATCAAATGTTGTGCTGAGATTTACCTGGTACCAAGACCTTTCTGAAATGACTTGCAGAAATGAGAGGTAAATTGAGGACCTCTAGATGAAATGATAGACAAAAGAACCTCATGCAACCTGACTATCTAATTAATGTAAAGCTAGGCGTAGTCCAACGTCAAATTTGTAGTCTTAACAGCCAAAAAGTGAGAGGACTTAGTAACTCTGTCTACTATTACCCAAATGGAGTCATGTCGTATGTGAGTATGAGGTAAGCCTGTAATGAATTCCATGTTGATCACTTACCACTTCCATGTAGGAATGTTAATATTTTGAGTCATACCTCCTGGTTTTTTATGTTCTACCTTCACCTGTTGACAATTAGGACAGTTAGCCACAATATCTGCTATATCCCTCTTCATGCCATTCCACCAAAAGAGTTCCCGTAGCTCGTGGTACATCTTGGCGGCACCTGGATGGATCGAATACCTCGAGTTATGGGCTTTTGTAAGGATCTGTTGTCTCGACTCACCCACCTTAGGAACCCATAAACTTCACATCCACACTTTCTAATGGTACTATAGATGCTGGATCACGCATATATTTCTTCAACAAAGAAATTTGAAAGACTGGATGAACTGCTACTAGTTCTGCTGACAACTCTAACTCATAAGCCACTTTACCAACCCTTTCCAAGATCCTGTAAGACCTACATATCTAGGGTTTGATCTTCCCTTTCTTTCCAAATCTCATCCCCCCCTTCATAGGTGACACTTTCAGGAAAAGCTAATCATCAATCTCAAACTCTAATTCCCTCCTCCTCACATCCCCATAAGACTTCTGACTACTCCGAGCTGTCTTAAGTCTATCTCTGATGAGCTAAATTTTTTCCATAGTATAATGAACCGAATCTAGCCCTAGCAAGGCTGCTTCACCTACCTCAAACCAACCAACTTGAGATCTACATCTACGACCCCATACAATTCCTAATAAGTGGCCATTTAAATACTAGAATAATAACAATTATTGTAGGCAAACTCTATAAGAAGAAGGTGATCATCCCAACAACCCTTAAAGTCGATCACGCAACCTCTCAACATGTCCTCAAGGGACTGAATGTTACACCCTGCCTGACCATCCGTTTGTGGATGAAATGTTGTGCTTAGATTTACATGGTACCAAGAACTTTCTGAAATGACTTCTAGAAATGAGAGGTAAATTAAGGACCTCTATCTGAAATGATAGACAAAAGAACCCCATGCAACCTGACTATCTAATTAATGTAAAATTTGGCGTAGTCCTCCGCCAAATTAACAGTCTTAACAGCCAAAAAGTGAGACGACTTAGTAACTCTGTGTACTATTACCCAAATGGAGTCATGTTGTCTGCAAGTATGAGGTAAACCTGTAATGAAATCAATATTGATCACTTACCACTTCCATGAAGGAATGTTAATCTATTGAGTCATACCTCCTGGTTTCTGATGTTCTACCTTCACCTGTTGAAAATTAGGACACTTAGCCACAAAATCTGCTATATCCCTCTTCATGTCATTCCACCAAAAGACCTCCCGAACCTCATGGTCCATCTTGGTGGCACCTGGATGGATTGAATACCTCGAGTTATGGGCTTCTATAAGGATCTGTTGTCTCAACTCACCAACCTTTGGAACACATAAACTTCACATCCATACTTTCTAATGCTACTATAGATGCTGGATCACCCACACATTTCTTCAACAAAGAAATGAGAAAGACTGGATCAATTGATACTAGTTCTGCTGGCAACTCTAACTCATAAGACACTTTACCAACCCTTTTCAAGATCCTGTAGGGACCTACATATCTAGGGTTTGAGCTTCCCTTTCTTTCCAAATCTCATCACCCCCTTCATAAGTGACACTTTCTGGAAAACCCAATCATCAATCTCAAACTCTAAGTCCCTCCACCTCACATCCCCATAATACTTCTGACGACTTTGAGCTATCTTAAGTCTATCTCTGATGATCTAAATTTTTTCCATAGTATAATGAATCGAATCTGGCCCTAGCAAGGCTGCTTCACCTAAATCAAACTAAACAACTGGAGATCTACATCTACACCCATAAAATTCCTCATAAGGGGCATCTGAGTACTAGACTAATAACTATTATATTAGGCAAACTCTATAAGAGGAAGGTGATCATCCCAACTACACTTAAAGTCGATCACGAAACCTCTCAACATGTCATCTAGGGACGCAATGGTACACCCTGCCTGACCATCCGTTTGTGGATGAAATGGTTTGCTGAGATTTACCTGGTACCAAGACCTTTCTGAAATGACTTGTAGAAATGAGAGGTAAATTGAGGACCTCAATCTAAAATGATAGACAAAAGAACCTCATGCAACCTGACTATCTAATTAATGTAAAGCTTGACGTAGTTCTCCGCCAAATTTGTAGTCTTAAAAGCCTAAAAGTGAGAGGACTTAGTAACTCTGTCTACTATTACCCAAATGGATTCATGTAGTATGCGAGTATGAGGTAAGCCTGTAATGAAGTCTATGTTGATCACTTACAACTTCCATGTAGGAATGTTAATATTTAGAGTCATACCTGCTGGTTTTTGATGTTCTACCTTCACCTGTTGACAATTAGGACAGTTAGATAAAAAATCTGCTATATCCCTCTTCATGCCATTCCACAAAAAGACTTTCCGCAGCTCGTGGTACATCTTGGCGGCACCTGGATGGATCGAATACCTTGAGTTATGGGCTTCTGTAAGGATCTGTTGTCTCAACTCACCCACCTTAGTAACTCATAAACTTCACATCCATACTTTCTAATGCTACTATAGATGCTGGATCACCCACATATTTCTTGAACAAAGAAATGTGAAAGACTGGATGAACTGCTACTAGTTCTGCTGATAACTCTAACTCATAAGCCACTTTACCAACCCTTTCCAAGATCCTGTAAGGACCTACATATCTAGGGTTTGATCTTCCCTTTCTTTCCAAATCTCATCCCCCCCTTCATAGGTGACACTTTCAAGAAAACCTAATCATCAATCTCAAACTCTAAGTCCCTCATCCTCACATCCCTATAAGACTTTTGACGACTCCGAGCTGTCTTAAGTCTATCTATGATTAGCTAAAAAATTTCCATAGCATGATGAATCGAATATGGCCCTAGCAAGGCTGCTTCACCTACCTCAAAGCAACCAACTGGAGATCTACTTCTACTCCCATACAGTGCCTCATGAGGGGCCATCTGAATACTAGAATAATAACTATTATTGTAATAGAACTCTATTGAGGGAAGGCGATCATCCCAACTACCATTAAAGTCGATCACGGAACTTCTCAATATGTCCTCTAGGGACTGAATGGTACACCCTGCCTGGCCATCCATTTGTGTATGAAATGTTGTGCTGAGATTTACCTGATAGCAAGACCTTTTTGAAACGACTTCTAGAAATGAGAGGCAAATTGAGGACCTCTATCTGAAATGATAGACAAAAGAACCCCATGCAAACTGACAATCTAATGAATGTAAAACTTGGCGTAATCATCTGCCAAATTTGTAGTCTTAGCAACCAAAAAGTAAGAGGACTTAATAACTCTCTGTACTATTACCCAAATGGAGTCATGTTGTCTGCGAGTATGAGGTAATCATGTAATGAAGTCCATGCTGATCACTTACCACTTCCATGTAGAAGTGTTAATCTCTTGAGTCATACCTCCTGGTTTCTGATGTTCTACCTTCAGCTGTTGAAAATTAGGAAACTTAGCCACAAAATCTGCTATATCCCTCTTCATGCCATTCCACCAAAAGAATTCCCGCAGCTCATGGTACATCTTGGTGACACCTGGATGGATCGAATACATCGAGTTATGGGCTTCAGTAAGGATCTGTTGTCTCAACTCACCCACTTTAGGAACACATAAACTTCACATCCACACCTTCTAGTGCTACTATAGATGCTGGATCACCCACACATTTCTTCAACAAAGAAATGTGAAAGACTGAAAAAATTGCTACTAGTTCTGCTGGCAACTCTAACTCATAAGCCACTTTACCAACCCTTTCCATGATCCTGTAAGGACCTACATATCTAGGGTTTGAGCTTCCCTTTCTTTCCAAATCTCATCACCCCCTTCATAAGTTACACATTCACGGAAACCTAACCATCAATCTCAAACTCTAAGTCCCTCCACCTAACATCTCCATAATACTTCTGACGACTCCGAGCTGTCTTATGTCTATCTCTGATGAGCTTACAATTTTCCATAACATGATGAACCGAATATTGCCCTAGAAAGGCTGCTTCACTTACCTCAAACCAACCAACTGGAGATCTACATCTACGCCCATACAGTGCCTCATAACGGGCCATTTGAATACTATAATAATAACTATTATTGAAAGCGAAGTATATAAGAAGAAGGCGATCATTCCAACTACCCTTAAAGTCGATCACGCAACCTCTCAACATGTCCTCAAGGGACTGAATGGTACACCCTGCCTGACCATCCGTTTGTGGATGAAATGTTGTGCTTAGATTTACCTGGTACCAAGACCTTTCTGAAATGACTTCTAGAAATGAGAGGTAAATTAAGGACCTCTATCTAAAATGATAGACAAAAGAACCCCATGCAACCTGACTATCTAATTAATGTAAAATTTGGCGTAGTCCTCCGCCAAATTTGTAGTCTTAACAGCCAAAAAGTGAGAGGACTTAGTAACTCTGTGTACTATTACCCAAATGGAGTCATGTTTTCTTCGAGTATGAGGTAAACCTGTAATGAAGTCAATGTTGATCACTTACCACTTCCATGTAGGAATGTTAATCTCTTGAGTCATACCTCCTGGTTTCGGATGTTCTACCTTCACCTGTTGACAATTAGGACAATCACCCACAAAATCTGCTATATCCCACTTCATGTCATTCCACCAAAATACTTCCCGAACCTCATGGTACATCTTGGTGTCACCTGGATGGATCGAATACCTCGAGTTATGGGCCTCTGTAAGGATCTGTTGTTTCAACTCACCCATCTTAGGAACAAATAAACTTCACAAACACACTTTCTAATGGTACTATAGATACTGGATCACCCACACATTTCTTCAACAAAAATATTTGAAAGACTGGAAGACCTACTCCTAGTTCTGCTGACATCTCTAACTCGTAAGCCACTTTACCAACCCTTTCCAAGATTCTGGAAGGCCTACATACCTAGGTTTTGAGATTCCCTTTAAGGCAAATCTCATCACCCCTTCATAGGTGACACTTTCAGGAAAACATAATCTTCAATCTCAAAATCTAAGTCCCTCCTCCTCTCATCCCCATAATACTTCTGACGACCCAAAGCTGTCTTAAGTCTGTCTCTGATGAGCTACATTTTTTCCATAGCTTGACGAACCGAATATGGCCCTAGAAAGGCTGCTTCACCTACCTCAAACTAACCAACTGTAGATCTACATCTACACCCATACAGTGCCTCATAAGGGGCCATCTGAATACAAGAATAATAACTATTATTGTAAGCGAACTCTATAAGAGGAAGGCGATCATCCCAACTACCCTTATAGTCGATCACGCAACCTCTCAACATGTCCTCTAGGGACTCGATGGTACACCCTGCCTTACCATCCGTTTGTGGATGAAATGATTTGCTGATATTTACCTGGTACCAAGAACTTTCTGAAACGACTTATAGAAATGAGAGGTAAATTGAGGACCTCAATCTGAAATGATAGACAAAAGAACCCCATGCAACCTAGCTATCTAATTAATGTAAAGCTTGACGTAGTCCTCCGCCAAATTTGTAGTCTTAACAGCAAAAAAGTGAGAGGACTTAGTAACTCTGTCTACTATTACCCAAATGGAGTCATGTTGTCTGCGAGTATGAGGTAAGCCTGTAATGAAGTCCATGTTGATCACTTACCACTTCCATGTAGGAATGTTAATCTTTTGAGTCACACCTCCTGGTTTCTGATGTTCTACCTTCACCTATTGAAAATTAGAACACTTAGCCAAAAAATCTGTTATATCCCTCTTCATGTTATTCCACCAAAAGAGTTCCCGCAGCTCATGGTACATCTTGGTGGCACCTGGATGGATCGAATACCTCGAGTTATGGGCATCCGTAAGGATCTGTTGTCTCAACTTACCCACCTTAGGAACACATAAACTTCACATCCACACTTTCTAATGCTACTATAGATGCTGGATCACCCACACATTTCTTCAACAAAGAAATGTGAAAGACTGGATGAACTGCTACTAGTTCTGCTCGCAACTCTAGCTCATAAGCCACTTTACCAACCCTTTCCAAGATCGTGTAAGGACCTACATATCTAGGGTTTGAGCTTCCCTTTCATGCCAAATCACATCACTCCCTTCATAGGTGACACTTTCAGGAAAACCTAATCATCAATCTCAAACTCTAAGTCCCTTCTCCTCACATCCCTATAATACTTCTGACGACTCCGAGCTGTCTTAAGTCTATCTCTGATGAGATAAAAAATTTCCATAGTATGATGAACCGAATCTGGCCCTAGAAAGGCTGCTTCACCTACCTCAAACCAACCAACTTGAGATCTACATCTATGCCCATACAATTCCTTATAACGGGCTATCTAAATACTAGAATAATAACTATTATTGTAGGCAAACTCTATAAGAGGAAGGTGATCATCCCAACTACCCTGAAAGTCGATCACGCAACCTCTTAACATGTACTCTAGGGACTGAATGGTACACCCTGCCTGACCATCCGTTTGTGGATGAAATGTTGTGCTTAGATTTACCTGGTACCAAGACCTTTATGAAACAACTTCTAGAAATGAGAGATTAATTAAGTACCTCTATCTGAAATGATAGACAAATGAACCCCATGCAACCTGCCAATATAATTAATGTAAAGCTTGGTGTAGTCCTCCGCCAAATTTGTAGTCTTAACATCCAAAAAGTGAGAGGACTTAGTAACACTGTGTACTATTACCCAAATGGAGTCATGTTGTCTGTGAGTATGAGGTAAGCCTGTAATGAAGTCAATGTTGATTACTTACCACTTCCATGTAGGAATGTTAATCTCTTGAGTCATACCTCCTGATTTATGATATTCTACCTTCACCTGTTGACAATTAGGACAATTACCCACAAAATCTGCTAAATCCCTCTTCATGTCATTCCACCAAAAGACTTCCTGCATCTCATGCTACATCTTGGTGGCACCTGGATGGATCGAATACCTCAAGTTATGGGCTTCTCTAGGGATCTGTTGTCTGAACTCACCCATCTTAGGAACACATAAAATTCACATCCACACTTTCTAATGGTACTATAGATGCTGGATCACCCACATATTTCTTCAACAGAGAAATGTGAAAGACTTGATGAACTGCTACTAGTTCTGCTGACAACTCTAACTCATAAGCCACTTTACCAACCCTTTCCAAGATCTTGTAAGGACCTACATATCTAGGGTTTGAGCTTCCCTTTCTTGCCAAATTTCATCCCCCCCTTCATAGGTGACACTTTCAGGAAAACCTAATCATCAATCTCAAACTCTAAGTCCCTCCTCCTCACATCCCTATAATACTTCTGACGACTCCGAGCTGTCTTAAGTCTATCTCTGATGAGGTAAATTTTTTCCATAGCTTGATGAACCGAATCTGGACCTAGCAAGGCTGCTTCACCTACCTCAAACCAACCAACTGGAGATCTACTAGAATAATAACTATTATTGTAAGAGAACTATATAAGAGTAAGGCGATCATCCCAACTACCCTTAAAGTCGATCACGCAACCTCTCAATATATCCTCTAGGAACTGAATGGTACACCCTACCTGACCATCCATTTGTGTATGAAATGTTTTGTTGAGATTTACCTGATACCAAGACCTTTTTGAAACGACTTCTAGAAATGAGAGGTAAATTGAGGACCTCTATCTGAAATGATAGACAAAAGAACCCCACGCAACCGGACTATCTAATTAATGTAAAGCTTGGCGTAGTCCTCCGCCAAATTTGTAGTCTTAACAACCAAAAAGTAAGAGGACTTAGTAAATATGTGTACTATTACCCAAATGGAGTCATGTTGTCTGCGAGTATGAAGTAAGCAGGTAATGAAGTCCATGTTGATCACTTACCACTTCCATGTAGGAATGTTAATCTCTTGAGTCATAACTCCTCGTTTCTGATGTTCTACCTTCACCTTTTGAAAATTAGGACACTTAGCCAAAAAATCTGCTATATCCCTCTTCATGCCATTCCACCAAAAGACTTCCCGTAGCTCATGGTACATCTTGGTGGCACCTGGATGGATCGAATACCTCGAGTTATGGGCTTCTCTAAGGATCTGCTGTCTCAACTCATCCACCTTAGGAACACATAAACTTCACATCCACACTTTCTAATGCTACTATAGATGCTGGATCACCCACACATTTCTTCAACAAAGAAATGTGAAAGACTGGATGAACTGCTACTAGTTCTGCTGGCAACTCAAAATCATAACACTTTACCAACCCTTTCCAAGATCCTGTAAGGACCTACATATCTAGGGTTTAAGCTTCCCTTTCTTTCCAAATCTAATCACCCCCTTCATAAGTGACACTTTCAGGAAAACCTAATCATCAATCTCAAACTCTAAGTCCCTCCACCTCACATCCCCATAATACTTCTGACGACTCCGAGCTGTCTTAAGTCTATCTCTGATGAGCTAAAAAATTTCCATAGTATGATGAACCGAATTTGGCCCTAGCAAGGCTGCTTTACCTACATCAAACTAAACAACTGCAGATCTACATCTACACCCATACAATTCCTCATAAGGGGCCATCTGAATACTAGAATAATAACTATTATTGTAGTCAAACTCTATAAGAGGAAGGTGATCATCCCGACTACCCTTAAAGTCGATCACGCAACCTCTCAACATGTCATCTAGGGACTTAATGGTACACCCTGCTTGACCATTCGTTTGTGGATGAAATGTAGTGCTGAGATTTACCTGGTACCAAGACCTTTCTGAAATGACTTGTAGAAATGATAGGTAAATTGAGGACCTCTATCTGAAATGATAGACAAAAGAACCTCATGCAACCTGATTATTAAATTAATGTAAAGCTTGGCGTAGTCCTCCGCCAAATTTGTAGTCTTAACAGTAAAAGAGTGAGAGGACTTAGTAACTCTGTCTACTATTACCCAAATGGAGTCATGTCGTCTGCGAGTATGAGGTAAGCCTGCAATGAAGTCCATGTTGATCACTTACCACTTCCATGTAGGAATGTTAATATTTTGAGTCATACCTCCTGGTTTTCGATGTTCTACCTTAACTTGTTGACAATTAGGACAGTTAGCCACAAAATCTGCTATATCCGCTTCATGACATTCCACCAAAAACTTTCCGCAAGTCATGGTACATCTTGGTGGCACCTGGATGGATCGAATACCTCGAGTTATGGGCTTCTGTCAAGATCTGTTGTCTCAACTCACCCACCTTAGGAACTCATAAACTTCATATCCACGCTTTCTAATGGTACTATAGATGCTGGATCACCCACATATTTCTTCAACAAAGAAATGTGAAAGACTAGATGAACTGCTACTAGTTCTGCTGACAACTCTAACTCATAAGCCACTTTACCAACCCTTTCCAAGATCCTGTGAGGACCTACATATCTAGGGTTTGAGCTTCCCTTTCTTGCCAAATTTCATCCCCCCCTTCATAGGTGACACTTTCAGGAAAACCTAATCATCAATCTCAAACTCTAAGTCCCTCCTCCTCACATCCCCATAAGACTTCTGACGACTCCGAGCTATCTTAAGTCCATCTCTGATGAGCTAAATTTTTTCCATAGCTTGATGAACCGAAAATGGCCCTAGCAAGGCTGCTTCACCTACCTCAAACCAACCAACTGGAGATCTACATCTACTCCCATACAATGCCTCATTAGGGGCCATATGAATACTAGAATAATAACTATTATTGTAGGCGAGCTCTATAAGAGGAAGGTGATCATCCCAACTACCCTTAAAGTCGATCACGCAAACTCTCAACATGTCCTCTAGGGACTGAATGGTACACCCTGCCTGACCATCCATTTGTGGATGAAATGTTGTGCTGAGATTTACGTGGTACCAAGACCGTTTCTGAAATGATTTCTAGAAATGAGAGGTAAATTGAGGACCTCTATCTGAAATGATAGACAAAAGAACCCCATGCAACCTGACTATCTAATTAATGTAAAGCTTGGCGTAGTCCTCCGCCAAATTTGTAGTCTTAACAGCCAAAAAGTGAACAGACTTTGTAACTCTTTCTACTATTACCCAAATGGAGTTATGTTGTCTGCGAGTATGAGATAAGCTTGTAATGAAGTCCATGTTGATCACTTACCACTTCCATGTAAGAATGTTAATCTCTTGAGTCATACCTCCTAGTTTCTGATGTTCTATATTCACCTATTGACAATTAGGATACTTAGCCACAAAATCTGCTGTATCCCTCTTCATGCCATTCTACCAAAAGACTTCCCGCAGCTCATGGCACATCTTGGTGGCTCCTGGATGGATCGAATACCTCGAGTTATGGGCTTTTGTAAGGATCTGTTGTCTCAACTCACCCACCTTAGCAACACATAAACAACCCTGATAGCGAAGCATGCCATCTCCCCCATGGGAGAAAAGCTCAACTTTCTGCTGATCAACTGCACCCTTTAATTGATGTAATATAGGATCACTGTCTTATTTTTCCTTAACCTCTGCTACCAATGAAGATTCTGACCCATTCTGAACTGTCACACCATCATCTGATATGTTCGTAAGGCAAACTCCTAAGCTAGCAATCCGGTGAACATCTTTTGCCAACTCCTTCCTTTCTTCCTCAACATGTGCTACACTACCCAAAGATAGTATGCTAAGAGCGTCAACTACTACATTGGCCTTATAAGGATGGTAAAGCACATTCATGTCATAGTCTTTGAGGAATTCAAGACATCTCCTCTGGTGAAGGTTCAACTCTTTCTGGGTTAAAACATTCTGAAGACTTTTATGGTCTATGAACACATCTACATGAACATCATATAAGTAATGTCTCTAAATCTTTAGAGCGAATACTACAGCTGCAAGCTCAAGGTCATGAGTTGGGTAGTTCTTCTCATACACCTTAAGTTGTCTAGAAGCATACGCTATAACCTTACCTTGTTGCATCAACACACAACCTAGGCCGACTCTGGATGCATCACAATAGATCACATAACAATTTGAACCCTTTGGTAGAGTCAAAACAGGAGTTCTAGTAAACCTAGTTTTCAGTTCTGCAAAGGTATTCTCACACTCATCTGACCACTGAAACTTAACCATTTTCTGAATCAACTTAGTTAATGGAGAAGCTTTGGATGAAAATCCTTCCATAAACCTTCTGTAATAAAAAGCTAAACCTAAGAAACTTCTAATATTTGTTGCAGAGGTGGGTCTGGGCCATTGCTTCACTGCCTCTATTTTCTGAGAATCCACTCGGATCCCTTCGCCAGACACTATATGCCCAAGGAAAGTAACTGATTGTAACCAAAACTCACATTCGCTAAACTTAGCGAATAACTAGCAATCCTTAAGAGTTTGAAGGATAACCCTAAAATGAGTCACATGATCTTCCTCATTGCTAGAGTAAATGAGGATATCATCAATAAAGATGATAACGAACAAGTCCAAATATTGCTTGAACAACCTATTCATTAAATCCATGAAAGTTGCAGGAGCGTTGGTTAGTCAAAATGACATAACTACAAATTCATATTGACCATACCAAGTTCTGAAGGTTGTTTTTGGGATGTCACTCTCTCTGACTATAAGCTGATGATAACCGGATATGAGGCATCTTCAAAATATGACTAGCACCCTGAAGTTAGTCGAGCAAGTCATCAATCATAGGGATAGGGTACTTATTCTTGATTGTGACTTTGTTCAACTACCGATAGTCAATGCACATCCTGAGAGAACCATCTTTCTTTTTCATGAACAACACTGGTGCACCCCATGGGAAAAATAATGGGTCAAATGAAGCCCTTATCTAGAAGGTCTTTCAATTGCTCTTTCAATTCTTAATCTTAGTTGGATCCATTCTGTAAGGAGGAATCAAAATAGGTTGGGTATCTGGAAGGAGATCAAATTGAAAGTCATTTCCCTTTCGGGAGGGACTCTGGGAAGATCTTATGAAAACACTTCTGGAAACTTATTTACTACTGGAACTGACTCAAGAGTTGGGGTTTCGAAACTGGAATACTTAACCCGAACTAGTTGATAGAGATACCCTTTAGAGATCATCTTTCTAGCCTTAAGGTAAGAGATAAATCAACCCATATGAACTGAGCTACTACACTCAAGTGACCCGCCCTGCTAAAGAAGATCGATGCAAAGGTTAGCTTTCACCACCTCTATCTACGTGCCAGTGAAGATTGCTTCTAATGATCGGGAAATAAAAAATACAAAAAACATTGCTATATTTTTCCATTCTAAGACTGGCTCATTTGGAAATTAAAAATGAACGATCCTAGTCCTACAATTGACTGAGGCATAACAGGAATCTAACCAATACATGCCTAGAATGACATCAAAGTCTACCATCTCTAACTCTACAAGATCTGCTGAGGTAACTTTCTGAGAGACTGTGACAGGGCAATTTCTGTATACCCGTCTATCTATAACTGGGTCACCAACTAGAGTAGAGACTGCGAAGGGTTCTGAGATTTCTGGACTGACACCAAAGTTCACTACTATATATGGAGTTACAAAGGAAAGAGTAGCCCCTGGATCTAACAAAGCATAAACATCTAAATGAAAGACTTGTAACGTACCAGTGACCATATCAGGAGAATCTTCCTGGTGCTGGCGAGCCTGGAGAGTATACAACATGTTATGGCGTTGACGGCCACCTGTACTAGATGAAGTACCCCATTGAGTTGGGCGAACTTCTGGTGTTGTTGCAGCTTTAGACTGAGCCCTATTAGTGTTACCTCATTGTCCCTGTTTAGAAGAAGGGAAATCTCTCAACTTGTGGCCAGTCTGACCACAACCAAAACATCCTTCCTTGCCTGCAAAACACTCACCCAGATGGTTCTTACCACACTTTGGAAAAGTTAGCTAGGTTCTGGTACCTGAAACACTCCCCTGAGACTTAGAGCCTGATTCCCTACTTTTTTGATCCTGTCAAAACCTGAGGGATGGAGCACTAGCTGATGAAGGTGCTGGGGCTGAAGATTTCTGCTGAAACTGTGAGCGATTTCCACCACCCAATTTCTGCTGAGAGTACTCATAGTTCCCTATTCTAGCCTTTTGGTTATCCTTAGCTAGTTCTCTAAGCTTATCTCCCTTAACCTGCTGAGCATGAGTCATGAGCCTAGAGATGTTCATATCGTCTAACAACATCGCATTTCTGCACTCATGTCTTCACCAAGTCAGATACCCCAAATAGGAACTTACTTATTTGTTCCCTCAGATCCGCAACTATATGTGGAGCATACCTGGAGAGCTGGGTGAACTTAAGCCCGTACTCTTGGACTGACATAGAACCTTGTTTCAAATTCATAAATTCCTGAGCCTTAGCCTCCCTTAACTCTCTTGGGAAGAACCTGTCCATAAAAGCTTCGATAAAACACTCCCAAGTCACAGGAGCTGGATTCTCTCCACTGTTTTCCTTCTACTGCGTGAACCATATGTGAGCCACGTCCATAAGCTGGTAGGATGCCAACTCCACCCTATCATTTCCAGTCACTTGCATCACTCCAAAGATTTTCTTGACCTCATCAATGAAGTTCTGGGGGTCTTCACCAACTTGCGACCCTAGAAACTCAAGAGGATTCATCCTAACAAAAGCATGGACCCTAGATGCCACTGATCTACCACTAGTATTTGAAAGGACTAGAACCTGCTGATTGTTCTGGTTGGCACTACTCTGAGCCAAAATCTAAATTGTACTTCAAAACTCTGCATTCGAAACCGCATGTTCTGTGACTGAAGGAACTGTGTTAGCGTTGCAGTCATTAGCATTCCTTGTGTAACCTCTATGAGGAGGCATGATCTGAAACACATAACATTGAGTTAGAAAGGAGATCATACACACGCACGATAAGAATAACAATAAAGTGAAGTATTTTTCCTAAAACACTTCGTAGCCTCCCCCTCATAGGTGTGGCACACTTCACACTCATGGAAGGGACTCTACTTAGTGAGGCTTTTCATACATTCTAGGACTCTTAAACCTAATGCTCTGATACCAAGTTTGTCATACCCCGAGGCCATCCACTTGGCGTAAATACGGGACCTAGGATCACGAGTGCCCCAAGCTAACCCTGAGCTGACATATCATAAGCATAATTAAACAAATACTGAGCGGAAGCTAAAAACATGATATAAACTAAATGATGGGGATTACTGATGAGACCACAAATTGGACTAATTTAGGGCTTTATTTTAATACAAATAGTGTCCTCAAATGCTTATATTATCTCAATATCTGATGAAAACCTTTAAGTTTCAGGTATTTGAAGTTTGAAGGAATGGATGGACACTACTTCGCAAAAAGAAATGAAAAGGCTAAAAAGAAAAAGAAAATGAAGGGCTAAGGATCGCCGAGTTCACTTGGCAAATCGCCTAAGGGTCTCACTTCGCCTTTTGTTCTAGTGCGCTGAGTCCTGAAGGAAAGGATCAAGTCGGAGGGAAAAGGGAGCAGTCGGTGGATCGTCAAAAAGGTCCGCGAAGCAGTACTATGTTGCCCAATGATCCAGATCACGACAATGCCGAAGGATGGTGCAAGACGGCGAAGAACTACACCAAAGGGCGAATCACCGATCCGAATTGATCGGCGATTCAGACTAATGTCTCCGAGTGATCCGCCGCAGTACAAATTTTTGAAAACTATAAATACTCTTAGAGAATTATAACTGATCAGTTTTTATCAGATTATAGTATCATATTTTTTATCAGCTTTTAGATTTAGTACTATTTTTTATCTTACTCTCAATATTGTAAGAGTTTGAAGACTTGAAGAAGAAGAGGGTTTCATCTCTTCCAATGTGGAAGTTGGTCTCTTGGATTCTTCTTTCTTTGGTTAAATCAAGACTTATTTCTTAATACCCATTTGATTTCAACATCATTGAAGTTATAAATCTCTATCTCTTGATGTGTGGCTAAAAACCCCCATTCTTGGGGTGTGATTTAGCAAATATGTGTTGATATTATTGTTGGGTCTTGCTTGTTGATAGGTTAGATGTATTTTAATGGTGATTTCACCTAGTGGTTGTGGTTTAAATTAGTGGGTTTGTAGTTGCAAATACAAAGACACCCATGTGTTTTTGGCTAGCCCGAGAGGGAGGTCGCGAAACCAAAACCACTAGACTGATGGCCTAAGGAGTGGGTCGACATGAGGTTCAGCCCGAGAGGGTGAACCCTAGTCTCATATCTTAACATTCAGCTCGAGAGAGTGACTGGGTTAAGGCGTAGGCTGGTCTTCATGCGGCAAATGGGTGTCTGAGAGGAACGCATTTGACATGGGGTAAGTTGCCCGAGAGGGAACTTATTTCCACCTAAAGCTTAGCCTAGTCACTATTATCTTGCAAATTTCCTATCGAAAGCATGTACCCAACTATTTATCTCAACTTGTATTGCGGTCACACCCCAAGAA
>JAJOOO010008606.1:0-19693 GCA_029582685.1 Solanum piurae
TGTATGATTGTAATTGGATAAGAGGTGTCAATAAATGGGTAAAGGGTGAAGATAGAGATAATAATATATTGAATCGACAGATTTGCAGTTTGCGCCCTCAACGAGAAGAGAAAAAGACATTTGCTCTGTGTTTGAGCAGGGGTGTGTCTATGTCTTAATCAAATATAAAATGCATGGATTCTGATAACGATGAGCCCAGCCATATTAATATTATAGTGTTATATTATCATTGACGATGACTCTGATATTCCTCAATATCTAATGGGCACCACACCAAATAATACTCACCTTTTTATTTTCATATTTAGTACTATTGAAAACGAATTTATGGTGCAACATCAATATATATATTTTCTTTTCAATCATTTTAGTTTTTTTTTTCCTTCCCAATAATTGTATTCTATGGTCTCTACCTTGTTCTTAACGTATTAGCATCAATACGAACAGGACAGAGTTGGCGTGTCTGTTGTGGATTCAGCGATCTTTAATTAATAATTTAGAATACAACAACTTAAAAATATTAGAATATCAGAACTCAAAAAATTATAATTTTCCGACTCCAGATCGAGTAATAGATGCTTGAAATTTTAATCAAGCGATCCAACATAGTCTTGACAAATTATCCCAAATTGCATCTGTGCCTGAATAATGGGCCGAAGGTGTTGTTGTTTTCTGTTAAGAAGAAGCCCGCTATTAATATTTGGGCCTAGTTTCAGCTTGTATAAAGCCCAATAAATGAATCAAATCCCGAAGGGCTTAATGGACCTAGAACCAAATAGTTTCAGACTTTCAGCCCAAGTCTCCTTATTTTTTTGGGAAAATTTTCAAAATGTCAATATTTTGACATTTAGTAGGATCCTTTAGCCATACTTTCAATATTTATTGGGATAATTTCAGAGACCTCCCTCCAGATTTTGCTCTATAACACTCCCTCCCTTGTGGTTTACGATATTACGTCTACCTCCCTTATTTTCATTTTCTTGTAACCATTCTTTAAAGGGAAATGGGTCTGAAAAATACTCCAACTTTGGCGGAAACTGTTGTTACGATACCAAATTTATGGAGGACCTTTTACCCCTGCACTATTTAATAGTGTATTTTAAAGATATATATATGTGCCCACGTGGACACATTACTATTTAAAATGATGCAATATTTATGATGTCCACATAGGCAAATATGTACCTTTAAAATACACTATTAAATAGTACAGGGGGTAAAAGGTCCTTTCCAAAGTTTGGTATCGTAACAATAATTTCGACCAAAGTTGGAGTATTTTTCAGACCCTTTTCCCTTCTTTAAACCTATTTAAAATAAATATAAATTAATTTAGATTTGACATTTTTACCCTTCTATATATTAATTTCTTCATATTAACAAGTATTATATAAAAAAAAACCCCATTTAACAAATACTTTAAAAAGTAAATAATCACAAATACACACACATATATATATACACATATATATATATATATATACATATATATATACACACATATATATATATGTTTTTTTATCGAACACAGAACAAAGTTTTCATTCAAGCTGACCCACTATTTTCACAAAATATTAACTCTTCATCTCCATTTCACCTTTACCAATTCACTGATGATTTTTCCCCACAATAACCCTTCATTTTTCGGCTACAATTTCTTCAAAAATCGAAGATAAAAATGAATGGAGAAATTCGATAAGAACGATCAGATTTCGTTCTAGTTAAACATTTCCACAAGCTAAGAAGAAAAATGATTCAAGAAATAGAGATAAATCGTTGAAAATTAGATCTAAGCTTGCATAAGTGATCAATAATGGGGGAAACTGTTAGTTTCTCAAAGCAATTGAATTTGTAATTTCGAAAGTGACGACACAATTGTTGATTGCAGCAGTAATGTGTTCTGTTTAGATTTTGAAATGTCAGTTTATTGTAAGAAAATGTTTTTCTGAGGTGTATATACCTAATTTGCTTGCTTTTGTAGGGAAGATGGCTGACTCTTGAGAAGAAGAATGGGGAAAAATTGAACAAGACTGATAAAGTGAAAGTTTGAAGAGAAGAGAACTTTTAATTCTTAAAGAAAATTTATTTGTGCTGATTTATTTTTAAAGTATTTGTTAAATGAGTTATTTTATATTTATATAATATTTATTAATATGAAGAAATTAATAACATATAGAAGGGTAAAATTGTCAAATCTAAATTAATTTATATTTATTTTAAATATATTTAAAGAATGGTTACAAGAAAATGAAAATAAGGGAGGTAGACGTAATATCGTAAACCACAGGGGAGGTGAGTGTTATAGAGCGAAACCTGGAGGGAGGTCTCTGAAATTATTCCATATTTATTTAAAATGTCAATATTTTAGTTTGTTATGTATCTGATTAACGTATTTTTTATTTGTTTGATTTAAAAGAATACAAGTATTTAATAACAGAAAATAATTTTTTTTATTATGTTAACTTTGTAATTGTATACCAATAATTTTTACATTTTATGTGTTCACTTTACCATTCAAATTAAAATTGGTAAATTACTTTCATAACGAAAACTAAAATTGTATTCCAGTGAAATTGTATTACATGACTGCCAAATATATTTTTCTTTTATTTGTATTACAAAAATATTATTGATTGTATCCCAATATAATCCAATCATTACATATGAATATGATTTATGAAATGATACAATATTTTGGGGAAAATAGCGTACATGATGGAAATAATACAATCTATTGAGGAGGATACAATATTTCAAAAAAATAAATACAAATTAACTACGAAAGAAATAGGGATACAAGATTCTGAAAAAGAAAAAAGCATACATAATGAAAATAATACAATCGGTTGAGGAAGAGTACAATATTCTACTAAGAAAATAATAGGATACATCTATGCTTAAGAAATACAAATCCATTTGGCATACCTATTGTAATGACTACAAACTAAAAAAGAAATACAATGTTCTTAATACAAATACTGAGTAAAAAATAATAATTGACAAACAAAATTAATATGAATACAATTCTAGTATGAATACAATTTTTGCAACCTCGATTTCTTCATGTATAGTGACCAAGTATGGTTTCTAGGTATATCCCTATCCTAGATACAAATTAACCCTAATTATTAAGAGAAAATCATGCTCCTTATGCCCCCACGTTCTATCCTCTTATTCCTCTCCCGAGTTCAATTCGGACAATGTGTTTATTTCAATGATGATCAGTCACAAAATACGAAAAACAAGAACATAAGAAAGATTCATATGCTAATTGATATTAACCCAATGAAAACTTAATAAATTACAATCATCCTGTAGCCACAGCCCTAGAACTAGGGTATTTAACTACTCATAATCATAGATTCAATCAAACAATGTTTAAGTATCATAGAAAGATCAAAAGTAAAAGAGTTTAAGAAAGAACCTTAAAAATGATAAAATAGCCCTCCAAGTCGTCGTTCTTCCAAATCCAGAAAAAGAATATTATATACATATGAAAGTGCAGCAAAGAGATATTCAATTGAAATTGGCGCATTTGGCACGTGGCAGCAATATGAAGACACCATTGAATTGAGGCGGCAGATGAAACAATGTTTCAAACGGAATTCAATCCCGTTTGGTTTTGGATCCCCAATTTATTTTGGACTCAATTATTTTGTTTAGGGTTTCCTACATCTATAAATAGTCTATAGGAATAGTTATTGAGAGAGGAGGATACAATGTAGAAATTAACTTTTGATTTAGGGTTTCATCTTTTCTTCTCTTTTATTTATTTTACATCTTTTATTTGAATGATTCGTTGTAATTGCTCTATGTCTATGTGGAATTCAATATGTTTTTGTTTATAGTCTTATCGAGTTTTTTGGTTGTATATAAGCTAACCAACATGATTAGTTGTGTATGTGAGCTTAAAGAGAGAAACAAGCACTAAAATGGATATTGGCGAATGCAAGAGATCCGAGTCGAAAAGAAGCAAGGAAGAAAAGAATTCCAAGGCATAGCCGACGCAGAGAGGAATTATATTTTGGTTCGTGAAATAAACTTATAGGTAGAGAGGTCCGTGTAGCTGCCACGTCGCGGAGAAGAGAAAAGATCTCAGAACGAAGTCTAGGAATGCCTCAGCGTCGCGCCCCTGGGTTTGTGTCTAAGATAGGGATATACCTAGGTGCCTTGCTTGGCTCAAATACGGGAAGACAACTTAATGCTCCATAGTTGGTTCAGTATATCCCCGCTCAACGATGTAGTTAGGCTGTCAATTGTGGTAGACGGTTAGAGGTCGAGAGATCATGACTATATTATCAACCCTGTGAATCAGCAACTAGATAATCAAAATAAGTTGATGAAATTGATGCTAAACATGATTGTTAGTTAAATCATAATCCTAGATCGATTCATTCATTGATTGTGTAAATATCTATCTTTTCTTAGTTAATTGTTTTTTTTAGTTATTTTATCTTTATTTTTAGTTTAGTTAATATATATTCATCTTTGAAATCCTCCCTAAAATAAATAATTAGAATTAGTATAATTTAGTAAATGGTTAATTGACAAGTCCTTTGGGTTCGATAATCCAGTTCTTTTAAGAGCCACTATATTACTTGCGCAACTGTGTACACTTACGCTTTTGAATTAATTGTGAGATTTCTTAAACAAAGTATAGGAAATTTGAAGAGTTGATTTTCTTGAACAAAGAAAGGAGATAACAATGATGAAAAGGGGAAGAAAGAGAAATGAGTGATTTGAGGTAAAACCTAGAAAGAGGGATAAGTGGGTAATAGTTTTTTTTTTATCGGATAGTGGAATAAATAATGGTCCAATGGACTGATTTGAGAAATAAAAGGAAAGAAGATTAAATATAGTAGGATTCAAATTATTATTCTAAAATATTGACATTTTTAATAATTATTTTAAAGTATAGATGTTTTTAATAATTATGTTAAGGATTATGACTAGTTTGCTAATTTCCCCTATTTTTGTTTTTTTGTTAATCGTCCAAAAAGTGTCTAATGTGACAATTTTTTTTGAATAGAATGACAGTTCGATTGAAAAAGAGATATAGCAAATTAAGTTTGGAGTACAAGAATAAACATATTCAAGACAATTATGTATTTACCCAATATCATTTCGGTTCATTCTATTTCATATGATTCAGGATGTGATATAATTTTATAAAATGAACCAAATATAAACAATTTCAATAAGCAATTTCATTCTTGACATAATTACATTCTTAATTTATTTCATGACTGAAACAAGGAAAAACACATTGCATTACAATTTAAATTTGAATCAGAAGAGAAATTCCAAGGAATGACACATATATTAATTCTATCAATAACTTAATTGAAAATCAACATGTAGTTTAAAGTTGGACAATTAATTCTCATCTCCTACTTACATGTCAATTTCTTAGAGTATAAGTGCTTAATCACTTTTCAGTGATAATTATACAACAAGACTTGCTTAAAATGTGTTTTTAGAGGTGTAAGCATCGAATTAAGGCTAAATAGGTGGTAAGTAATTTCTCTACAAATAGGTGTGATCAAGTTGCAACTGTCATATGGTGCTATTAAAATCATTAATTAAACTCCATTTGACTTAATCCTCAACTTTTATTAATTTGATTACTTTATATAGTAGTCTCAACTTTCCTAAAATCTACCTTGTGTCAATTCTAATATTTATGTTCACCTTTTCTAATTATCAAACTGCTGGTGTACTAGTCCATCAAAAAGGTGCAATCCTAAATCTTCTGCTAATTTGTGGGGAATTAATACTGAGAATCGCCACATTTTGGAATTAATGTTGTGTATTCATTGAAAACGATCTCTCTATCTTCAGAAAGTCAAGATAAAACTATGTACGCACTACCCTTGTCAGACCTCATTTATAAGATTATATTATATTATTTGGAATTGATGGAACATAGTAAACCAGCAAACTTGCAAATAAAAAAGTTAAGTATAATCAGATATATATTTACTCAAGCAGTGCAATTTCATCTTCTATAGAAGGTTGCTTGACTTATTTTTCACTAATTTTACTTATTACTAATAAAAAAAATACGGAGTAGTAACTAATTGTAAAAAGTTAAACTCTTTTTTATCCAATACTCATTGTTGCTTTTCTAAAAGGCCAAACAAAAAGTTCCACAAACACCCTAAAAATGGTAATGAGAAATCATTTTGTTTGGACAATAATACCCCTTCCTTTATGCTTTAACATTTATTTTTTTTACAATATAAATGAAGATTTGTAAGTCATAATCATTCCCACTCAACCAACCAGATTAAAATACGTCCAAAATGAATTAGTCAGTGGTCTAAATTCTAAAATCTTTGTGGTGTGCCACAATCATTTTTAAATTAGACGACAAATTCCTTTAAATCAAAATGTCTCACCTATATTTATTTATTTTAATGTCACATTAGATACTAGCTTACAACATAACCTTATTCAACAAAAGTTCTTTAAGTATTATTAATTGTTTGCGCCTCAAAGTGTTGAAAATTAACACAAGGAAAGGGCAGTTACCGTCACGGAGAATGATTAAATTGAACTACTATCGACTTTTGGCACATCAAATGAATAAATAATAAATTAAAGTTGTCAACAACCCAGATTTGATGCTTTCCAATCTGTTTTTATTTCTTATTTTATTTTTTATAAAAAAATAATATGTTTTTTTGTATTCAGAATGGAGACTTATGATTCTATCTGTCTACATCCTTACTTGCTACTTAATTCATTTTTCCTTTTAAAAAAATATTTTTATGAAAGGGCAAGCCTAGTGATAGGGAAAGGGGAAAGAATTAAAGAAGTAGTAGGGAGGACATTTCCTATAATTTAACGGATTAAAGTTTTATACACTTTAAAGTTTAAGTTATATATATTGATAGTTTGAAATTTTTAATATTATTGTAATAATAAAAAAGCTAATGTAGTTTTTATCATATTATCAACTATTATATGTCATCTAAATTTAGCTTCTTCTTTTTTTCAATCGTGTTTTAATTATCGTGTTTTACTTATAATTACTTTGTAAATGATCTAGATCAAACTAATTATTTTGTTCTACATCATTAATGCAAAAAAAAAAAAAATCAATTTAAATACTATTTTTAAATCAGATGACGAATTCTAACACTAACTTCTTTGATGTGTTATCGTTGGAGGTTTAGTCACTAAGCCCAATCATTATAAAAAAAAATTAGGGTTCGGAAGAAGACATAAACTTTAGACCATGCAATAGATCAAATTGTCTATGGGATGAGATATCCCAACTTCAAGTCCTTGAAAGATGCAAATAATGGCGGGCTCAAGAATGATGAAATTATATTGTTTATAGTAGTTAAGTATTATACATTGGATCAAAATAATCGAAAGCAAAATTTCTAAATTTACCATTAGGCGAAATGAAAACGTAACCAAAACAAGTAGGCATCTATGTGGACACTAGACAACATTTAATAAAAAAAAATGGTAGTAGCACTAGTAAGACCACAAAATATTTGCCTTGTTTGAAACGCATTTGATCAAACATTAGTCTCAATTTTTAAAATGGCATTGTTGAATCAATACAAACCAACCCAAAGCATTTATATTTCGTCGGCTGACCGATGCATATTTAAATCAGTGGCACCACTTCCTTTCAATTCCTTTTGTATATGTAGTTAATTTTCTAAATAAAGATTGTATTACTATATCAGTATTATTACGAATAAATACTGACTGTGACAGTATATTTTTTGTATATACTAAATTGAAATTTTCAAATTCGAATCCAGAGTCGAACTGGATAACAAATGCAGAAGCTAAGCAAACACACAATATCTGGTATGAACTACATACATTACTTTATAAATAGAAAATTTCAAAATTGTATAAGCTTTTCGTTTTTAGCTGGAAAATGTATTACAGAAGACTTTTAACACCATAACTCCAGAGCTTGGAATATGTTTATGGTTGGTTATGACTATATTAAACTCAATCAAAACTCATCACTGTACAACAAACATCATCGAAAAATAATTATAATTAATCCAAACCAAATTAGGGGAAAAAAAAAAGGAAGACACAAGAAAATTTTGTGATCAACCTTAATCACAACAAATTGGACAACGAATTAGCCCGTTCTCATTGCAATCTGGGCATCGTTGGAAGCCATATTCATCTTCTTCAAGTTCTTCTTCGTCTTCATTATCTTCTTCATAATCTGCTTCATAATAGATTTTACAGCTCCCTGAACATGTCTCACAAGGTACAAATCTAATATCTCCACAGGCCTCACAATTACAACCTCCAATGACACCACCATCCTCAATTCTTTCACAGTTTTCTACGAATTTCTCAAGTTTTCCATCCTCGTTCATTCGACGTATTTCGTCAGCTCCACCAATGTATTTCCCCCCCATAAATATCCTAGGCAATCCCCCTCCACTGTATTCATTTCCCAGTAATTCTTTCAGCTCTTCCTTGAACCCCGAATGCATAGACACATCTCTTTCGTCGATTTTGACACCTAATCCCTTCAGAATCACTCGAACATGACCACAATCCTCATATGTTTTCCTCACACCTCTAAGGCTTGTGAAATAAACAACAAGTTTATCTTTACTTACCTTGTACTCTGTTACTTTCTTCACATCCGTTATCTCCAATGGATCTTCCTCGTCGGCCACCGGCTTCTGATTTTCAGTAATCAACGGTTTAAGGTGAAATGGGTTTGCCGGTGGAAGATCTTCTAATGCTTTTCTGAATGTAGAAATCACTTCAGAATCAAACTCGGACACGATTGATGTGTCGTTTGAACTTGAGTTCGTTTCATCTTCAGCTACCTCCTCCCACAATGGCTTTGGGGAACCTTCGATATGATCCTTAACTCTGGGGGTAGGCAGATCATACTGAGATGAAATTGGATTTGGACAAACGTGGAATGAAAAACTTCGAACATGATGAACAGGCTTAAGAGGACTAGAATCTTCAAGACCTTCCATTAATTCCCAAGTATTGATAGTTTCTGGCTCACCAGGTGGAGTTCTGATAGGGGTTTTCGGAACCACTTTGGGGATTTTCTCATTGATCATTTCTGACCATGTTTTAGCCTCAATCAAACCCATAGCAAACTCTTCTTTACAGCTCTTCACTTCATCGAAATCACAAAGATCAAAAGAAGATGTATCTCCGTCTTTGATAGATTGACTCTGGTTCATTGGATCAAGCTTCAGAGATCCTAAAGTGGATGAAGTCAGAGCCACCATATGGTAGCCATCGTCGTGCATTGAATAGCTCCGGCGCACCGGCGAACAGGGGGCCCTGCATTTGTGACACACCTTCGGTTTCGAAGTTGCACAACCCATTATTACAAATTACCAGAGCAGACGGAAGAAAAATTTATACTTTATAAAGTGGTTGGGTAAAGAAATCAAATCAATCAAATGGTAGTATTTTTTTTTATGTTGGAAGAAGAGAGACTAGAAGAACATTCTCAGATGATTAAGGTGGTTGGTGTAATTAAATTAGGCATAGATTCCAAGATTAAGCAACCAAATCGAGGAATTAAAAATGGAGGAAAATAGCACTGAAAATTAAAAATTCAACAGAAGAGAATCACTGGAATCGAAGAGGCAGAGAGAGTGGAACCTACTGTTTCTCTGAAAAAACAGGGCACGCTGTTTGCCATCAAAGGAATGCCACACAGATCAAATCTTTTGAAACTAAAATAGGAATCGGAACAAACGCCCATAATTGATTTAACGACAAAAAAATCAATGGGTTAATCCAAAACTTTAACTTTGATGATACGTCAGAGAACAAAAATTTCGCATTGATCAAACATGAGCAACCAAACAGGAACAATTGATGTCAAAAACTAAAAAGAGTGGGAAAAAGAAGAAAAGGGGGAAAGGAAAGTGAAGTCAAAAGAATAGGGCGGAGAACAGAAAGAGCCTTTCAGCAGTTACCATCACATTTCTTTCTCCTTTCCCCACTACCAAATTCTCTATTTATCTCTGTCTCAATCAAAAAGGGCCAGCACAAAAAATAGACAAAAACTAAAACACGACCCAGTCAGTGGGTAGATGAATAGTAGTAGAAACAATTAACCTTTCTGTTATGGAAAAGGGAAACGGATTGCGTATCAACTAGGCTGTGGTTGTTCTTGGTGGTGGGATGATCTATACAATTGATAGATAACTGATGAAGAAGTAGCAAGTGAATGGCATTTGAATTTTGAGCCGTCCAAGGGAAAAAATATAACGTAAAAACTTGCACATATCTCTCTTTATATTCCAACTCTTAAACCTAATATTCCTTATTGACTTTGCATATTTTTTTATAAATAGAAAATATCACCATTTGAATATTAATATGTTGAAAAATGTAATACGAAAATCAATATAATTAATTATAAAGATAAATTAGGAACTAAATTTAAAAATATTCACTGATTTCATGAAGTAGACAACTATTACTATTAGACATCCTAAAATAATACTATAATAATATAATGGACAGTTATTATTGGATAGAGGTAGTATCAATTTATTTCTATATTTGTATATGTTGCATACTTGAGATCCCTGCTTCCTTAGGGTGATCATAGTTTGGGCCAATTCAAAATTTCGATTGAAATTTATATTTTAAATTATTAATTGAACTTTGAATTTTGAATTTCGTATAGGTTTTCAGAATTTTGTATGATGAATTGTTAGATATTTGAAAACCCGATATTTTTACATCTTCTATTTGCCCCTGCCCATGTTATATGTGTTTTATATTAATAAGTCTAATTTTAAAGGTTCAATAGATTAGTATCTTAATGCCCTATCAATTTTATAGGTTCAACAGATTAGTGCCTTAATGCCCTATCTATTTTATAGGTTCAATAGATCAGTGCCCTACTGCTTACCTATTTTCGCCCTTCTTACTGTTTATCCCATTCTTGGAGTATTTTAGAGAAAATATCTATTAAGTTGTTTGTCGGGCGGATAATTTTTGTTTAGTAGTTTGGCCTACCAGATATAGGTTTTCCAATTTACTAATCTATTAGTCAATCAATAATATCGTTTGGTTCATAACGGTTTAACAATTATCAGATAATTAATGAACGATATATCGGCTAACTATATTTTTTTTTCTTACCATACTATAAGTATGATAATTTTTAATGGGGTAATGATTTATCCTATAAAGAAACTGAATAATCCACCACCATATCGATAAGTTGTTAATTATAAAATTCTAATTTATTCACCAACTGTTTATTCGATAACTCAATATCAATAAGCCAATAAATCAATTTTATGATTGGCTTATCGATTATCGTTCGATTGTGAACACCCCTAATATCTATATTCTATAATATTTGAATGATCTTATTTAGTCAAACACCTAGCGACAAATTCTTATGTTCCATTCATTACGGTATGATGTCCTCAATATTAGTTATAGAAAGTTGTACATTCTACGAAACAAAACATAAAGTAAAGGCTCAAAATGGAAAATTCAAAAATATCCAAATCAACTAATCTAAAATTGAACTTAAAAAATTCGCACAAACGCCTATGGCCCATCCCTATTGGTTGCCCTATATATGACTTTCGCTCATTGATTTCTTTACTCCATTTAATATATGCCCTGTAATTACTTTTCCGATTAAATCACTTATAACGGTGTATGCTCTTAAATGGAACTTGCGACGAACCGTTAGTATTGGCTGGGTCATAAGCTGAGCTAGAAATTTTAATCTATGATTTTTAAAAGAATTCCTTTTTTTTTTGGCTTAGTCAATTCTATATAATTTTCTTAATATAAATACTTCAGTCAAAATAACTGATTCTGTTTGAACTTGTAGATATCAGGTGGGTCTGCTCCCTGGCGTAATTTTCTAAATAATGTTTTTAAAAAAATTGTTTACTCTTCAAATAGAAATAATACAATTTAAAATCGAATGGGCTAATCCAATCAGATGCATGAGTACGTATACTAGTTTAAAAAAAAAAAAACTTGTAAGAATATGTCAAGAGAAATATTCAACCAGATCGCTATTAATATTACATAATTTAGCAAGGGACGTGGTATAGTAAGCACACAACTTTGTTATACTTGGATCGTGATTAGGTGAAATACTGCTAATTAATGATTATTAATTAAGTAGCGTAGCCGCTTCATTGACAATCTTCAACAAAACATCTTTGACATATAAGTTAAAGCAAAGCAACTATCAATAGACTCGCATGCTTTATGATATAATCAACATAATAGGTAAGGGATTTAGAGTTAATTACATATATTTATAAAAAAAAAGGTCATGTTGACGTGTTGCTCGAAATAGTAAGAGGTAAGTTTATATACACATGTGAAATTCCGTCAATTTTTCATATATAATTGTTTCAATCAAGATCGAGCATTTGAAATTCGAAAACTAAGTATATATATTATTTTGTTCAATACAAGAAGGCTGGCATCCAATTTACTAACTCACTTGTTTTTAGTACAAGTAACTCATGGTGTGTTATGAACTTTCTAGTTTCTACTACTATATCGTCCATTATCCCTATATTTTGAAAATGACTTTTTTTAAAATTATATATATATATATATATATATATGTTAAAGAATGACAAAAGTCTCACATCGGTGGTTAATGAGATGGGTGGACTCCTTATAAGGCTTGGGCAATCCTCCTCCCTTAGAGCTAGCTTTTGGGGTGTGAGTTATGCCTAAGACCTAATTTAACATGGTATCAGAGCAGGGCCCGTCTCACCCGATGTTGGGGCCCCCAAAATCAAAATTGCCCACGCACCAGATGCTAAGCACTGGGCGTGAGGTGGGTTGTTAAAGAATGACAAAAGTTCCACATCAGTGGTTAATGAGATTGGTGGACTCCTTATAAGACCTAATTTAACAATATATATATATATATATATATATGTATGATCATGAGAGAAGTGGCCAGGCAATGAATCGTGGTAGTGATTTGTGCATTCAAATGAAACCAAAAAATCTTATGAAGATAGGGAGCCAGGGCCACCCTTGTGGTCTTGCATAAGTTGTCACATCTTTCAAATAATTTTTTTCCATAATTCAATCCTATTTTTCGTCCTACGAATACATTTTTTGTTTTGTATAATGTTCCCTCATTGAAGTATAATTGTTATTTTTCTCCTTTGTATTTAATTCCTCTTTTTAAAAATAAATAAATAAATAAATTTAATTCATTTCAAATACAATTCCCATAAATATAGTTAAAAGATTTAGAATCTTCCAGCTAGTAACAAGACGCATGGTGCGGGAAGCTAGAAGTAGAAATTAGATCAGAAGGTAAGGATTTTTCACTTGGAGGGTAAATTCTTGATTCTTCTTCATTTGGGTATATGATGCTAATTAAAGGCGTACCAACTTTTTTTGGGCTTAAAAAAGAAGCAACAAAAGTGGCACTGTTGGCTATTTATCAATGGCCAATGCTAAATACTTTTCTCTATTTCAATTTATATGATTTTTTTTAATTATTTAAAAAAAAAATTATATTTAATAATAGTTTGATTTTAAAATACATATTTTATCCTTAATAAAATAATTTATAGACATATAATTATCTAATAACTTATTTAAGATCATAAATTTTAAATTTCAACTACTAGAGTACTTAAATGGGTGAGAGATATAGAGACAGTGGATTCTTCAATACCAAATGTGGAGACAGGCCATTGATCCGATATTGAAATGCAATCATTTATCATCACCACTCACTACACGCGCTCTTCGTCACTATCTTTTACTTCCTCCATTATAATTTATGTGATAATAATTTTTCTTGAATATCATATTTTTAAAATAAAAATAATTTAATTCTTTAATTAAATGGTATAATTACAGAATATATAAGATTTGTGCGTGAAGGACAAAACTAACTCTTTCATTCTTTTCTTAAAAAAAGGGAAATTTTTTGTCATTTAACTTTCGTTTAATAGTGATGTTTACCCTTTATTATATCACTTATATTACGTGGATTATTCATAATTCCTTCAGTTGCAAATTTGTTATTCGTACACCTCTTTTAACAGAAAGTCCCAATCAATACAAAATTATCCAATTTCAATCAAATTTACCTATTTAAAATGAATTTTCAATGAAACTCAATCCACAACCTATTAAATAAAAAACAAATATATTCGATTTTATGGTCACCATCAAAAGTATACTTATAGTGCACACAATTTTTCAAATTGAGCTACTTTTGAACACACTTCAGATGTACATGACTGAAATTTTTACTCATTTTTAGATGTTGTATTCACACTTTTCTCAAAATATTATTATTTAAGTGTTTATTTTATTAGATTATACAATTTATTATATTTGAAACTTAAATTTCACTTAGAAAATACAATTATTTAATGTCCAATTTATTATACTTTGAAATGATTATTTAACAATAAAAATAAAATTAAAGAGAAAGAAGTAATTTTCCCTTCATTTACTAAGGTGTGAAGTGTGAACGAATAAAAGGGAAAAAACATACAATATATTTTTATTATACCGAAAAATCTATTTGTGTCTTAATCTATTTTGGACTATTTTTGTGATGATTTTGAATCTCAGAAGGTGTGATGGACCATCTAACAATAAGTATACAACGACTGCCTACCTTCCTATTTCTATTATTCTCTGCAGAAAAAACCAACCCATAATATCTGTTTATTACTTTCCTATCTAAATAAAAAATGACAAAGATACTTGTGCATTTGCCACTCTAGCTAACTAAGAAAATATCTTATACGTTATCCTTTTGATGTCTCTCCATTTTTATTTCTTTGTGCTTTCAAATATTTCAAATTATTAAAAACTTTTTCTCCAATATGAATATTGAACACTCCGAAAAAAAACCCGCAGGAAATGACCTTGTCACTTTAAGACACGTGCACTCTCTTTAATGTCTAACCATTATTATTGTACAAAAGTGGCTTGGAGTAAATTCATACTCCCTCATTTTTAATTATGACTTATTCTCTCTTGGGAAAAGGATCAAATATGCTCCTAAACTATTCGAAAACGTCTAGATATATCATCCGTTTAAAATTTGGCTCACTCGTGCCCTCGCCGTCCAACTTTTGGCATAGATATGCCCCTTATGGGCGTTAGTTGGTCTGTTGGAAATATCTAGCTCATTTTACATTTCTTTAAATGTCAAATGAAATTGACACGTCATTTTTACATTACCACATGACATTTATATTAAAAGGAAAAGGAATTAATTATGCCCCGAATCTTTCGGATTGGAGGAAAAGCGAACCGGATCAACGATGTTCTTGGTAGATTGGTTCTATGGCATTCTGGCAACCCTTGGTTTATGGCAGAAGGAGGCTAAGATCTTGTTTTTGGGTCTCGATAATGCCGGAAAGACCACCTTGCTTCATATGTTGAAAGATGAGGTCTCTTACCGTTTTCTCCCCTTTAGATATGTTTTGTCATATAATTTGTGCCGTTTTAATTTTTTAAATTTACATATATACATGTGATTATTTGTATGAGAATCGGTGAAGAAATGGAGCTTCATCTGATTTCCTGAATTCTCCCATTTTCATCTGAAATCGAATTTCTCTTGATGTGGCTTTATGGGTCTTAGATCTTTATGAAGAAAGAGTTACAAGTTTGATTAGTCTGAAACAACCTGTTTTCCTGCTATTGGTTACTTGTAATCTTGAATCTGAGATTGAGGTTTATTGAATTGTGGCAGAGATTGGTTCAACATCAGCCAACACAATACCCAACGTTAGAGGAGCTTAGTATTGGAAAGATCAAGTTCAAAGAGGGGTTGATTTATGGGCATAATTGACCCCTTTGTTATGGGTCGGATAGGTGTTTTAAAAGAGCTCCGAATAGTTTAGAGGCATAATTGATCCCTTTCCCTTTTAATATAAATGTCATGTGGTAATGTAAAAATGACGTAGCAATTCCATTTGACATTTAAAGAAATGTAAAATGAGATGGATATTTCCAGCAGACCAACTAACGCCCACAAGGGCACATCTATGCCAAAAGTTGGACGGCGAGGGCACGATTGAGCCAACCTTTAAACGGGATATATCTAGACGTTTTCAAATAGTTTAGGGACATATTTGACCCTTTTCCCTTCTTTATTTTAAGGGAAAAGGGTCAAATATGCCCCTAAACTATTCGAAAAAGTCTAGATATACTCTCCGTTTAAAGTTTGGCTCACTCACGTCCTCGCCGTCCAACTTTTCTCCCATATATGCCCTTGTAGACGTTAGTTGCTTTGCTGGACATATCTTACTCATTTGCCATTTCTTTAAATGCCATAGGGAATTGTCATGTCATTTTGACCTTACTACATGACATTTATAAGAAAATGGAAAGGGATCAATTATGCTCCTAAAAAATTCAGACGCATTAACACCTAATCCAACCCATAAATCAACCCCCCTTTTAAATAAACTACCCGACCCATTTTCAACAAATTTTTTTTTAATTTTTATCTTTTTTGGTAAATTTCGAAAATGAGTAATTGATTAATAAAAAAATAGGAAAAAAATGAAAAAAATAAAATAAATTAATGCCAAAAATTCACAAATAAATATTGTAACCTTAAATTCAACAAATTTTTTTAATTTTTTTAATTTTTTTCGGTAAATCCCGAAAATGAGTAATTGATTAAAAATAATATGAAAAAAATATAAAATTAACGCCAAAAAATCACAAATAAATATAGTAATCTCAAATTCAACAATTTCAACAATTTTTTATTTTTATCGGCAAATCCCGAAAATAAGTAATTAATTAATAAAAAATAGGAAAAATATGAAAAAAAATAAAATTTATGCCAAATATTCACAAATGAATAGAGTAACCTTAAATTCAACAATTTTTTTAATTTTTTTAATTTTTTTTGATAAATCCCAAAAATGAGTAATTGATTAATAAAAAATATGAAAAATATTGTTGAAATTGTTGAATTTAAGGTTTCTATTTTTATTTTTGAATTTTTGGCTTTAATTTTATATATTTTTTCCTATTTTTCCTATTTTTTATTAATCAATTATTCATTTTCGGGATTTACCAAAAAAAAATAAAAATTGAAAAAAATTGTTGAAATTGTTGAATTTAAAGTTACTATATTTATTTGTGAATGTTTGGCGTAATTTTTTTTATTTTTTTTCCATATTTTTCCCCTTTTTATTAATAAATTACTCATTTTCGGGATTTGCCGGAAAAAAAAATATTTAAAAAATTGTTGAATTTAAGTTTACTATATTTATTTGTGAATTTTTGGCATTAATTTTATATTTTTTTTCATACTTTTCATATTTTTTATTAATCAATTGCTCCATTTCGGGATTTACCAAAAAAAAATAAAATTATAAAAATTATTGAAATTGTTGAATTTAAGGTTACTATATTTATTTGTAAATTTTTGGCATTAGATTTAACGAAAAAAATAAAAATTAAACAAAATGTTGAAAATGGGTCGGATAGTTTATTTAAAAGGGGGGTTGATTTATGGGTCCAAATTTTTTAGGGGCAGAATTGATCCCTTTCTATTTTCATATAAATGTCATGTGGTAAGGTCAAAATGACATGACAATTCCATGTGGTATTTAAAGAAATGAAAAATGAGCTGGATATGTCCAGCAGACCAACTAACGTCTACAAGGGCATATATGGGCGAAAAGTTGGACGGCGAGGGCATGAGTGAGCCAAACTTTAAACGGATGGTATATTTAGACCTTTTCGAATAGTTTAGAGCAATATTTGACCCTTTTCCCTTCTTTTAAATTGGTCTTTAAAAAATGATATATTTATTTATTTAGTAATATTATATTTTTAATAAAATAATTTATAATTATATAACTTATTTTAAATCATTAATATAAAAGTTTTTTTTTTTTGAAAACTTATTTTATATGATATCGCATGATCAAACGCCTACTAAGTATTATAAATTGGAACGAATTGAGTATATATAAAAGTAGTTTTTTTTTTTTTTTGTAAAATTCATGTTCATGATTGCCAATAATCATTTAATATGATGACATACTGTAAATGCAGATGCCACAATGGGCTTCAGTGGTAAGTTGTCTCTCTTTCTTTTCTCACCATTACTGAAAAGAATGACACCAAGGCTCTCATAACAAATCTTTGGCGTAGTACAACCTTTAATATATGGTGTACTAGCAGCTACCTGCATATTTATTTTCTTTCCCAAAATAACTTCATGCATTTAAGACTATACTCTATACTGAAATTGATTTACCAAACTCATATTTTCGGTACCTACTTTCTTTTCCCCCCAAAAGCTTCTTTGGATTCATACTCAAAGAATTAATTGAAGTTGTACACATGGCTCACTAAGGCCTCGTTCGAATAGTATTTAAAATTAAATTGACTTGAAGTTAAAATATTTTATGTTTTATCATTATAGATTCAATTTATTTTTTTGAATCGACATGAAATTTTGGAAAAAGTTAGAAACGTAGAACGAGGTACGCAGCTGTTGGATTTTTATTTTTTTTAGCAAAATGAGTAAACTAGGTAGCCACTAGGCAAGGTATTTCCTGTAGATTATAATTGGATACGCATTAAGAGAAGAGGCCTAAAAAGAAGAATATATTCCCATTTTTTGAGGAGTGAGTGAAATTAATTAAGGTGCTTCACCAAAGAAGAATACTCCATTTTTAAAAAATATTTAAGTACCTTTAAATTAAAAAATGAAAAAAAATCAATTTATTTTAAAATAAAAAAGATATCATACACTTTTAAAATTTTCTGGCCATTTAGCATTACCCATTTTATTTTATAATATCATTATTTGAATATAACAAATACAATGTTTTAAAAAATGTAATAAGAAAATTACTATATATATAATGTCTAATGATAATATAATTAGAAACTAATTGTAAAATTATCCATTAATTTCATAACATGAACAAATATTATTAGATATCCTGAAATAGTATAGTAGTCAACTATTGTTGAACGAAATAAATATAGTATATGGTTTAATTAAGAGGGAGAGGTGTTACATTGACAATTTGGCGTAGATTATGGAAAGAATGTCCCTTCTTTTTTCTGCTTAATCCTCTCTTCCTTCAACTTTACGTTCATGACCTCCACTATTCCACTAACAAATTCCCCTTTTAAATGATTATTTCTTTTATTTATGCTATTATTATTTTATAAAAGCAAGAGTAAGAAGTATTTATTATATTACGATATGATTTTAATTAATAATACCCATTTAGGCTGAGGTTCTACTTTTTATGATGTCTTGACCACCTCATTTTCTGAAACTAGAAGCCACCCACCTACCTAATATTTTATATTCTTTATAGTTCACAATAAATAACTTTTAGCCGTTTGAATTTGATTCAAAATAAGTGATGTTTCGAAAATTAAGTAAGTGTTAATTTTTCCTCCAAGTTTAGCTTTGTCTAACAGTTGATCTGAGAACATTTATTAAAAAAATAAATAAAAAATCTTCCGCTACTTGTTAACTAATGTTGATAAGAGATAAATGGTAGTTTAATCAAACAGTTCTCTTAATTAAATATGATATGTGATTTTCTAAATGAATGTATCCAAATCTTTAAATTTCTCTTACTTATTATAGACCAAAAGGGAATATTATTGCAAATTTAAGTGGGATTATAATTAGCTTTCGATTCAAAAAAAA
>JAJOOO010008607.1:0-31148 GCA_029582685.1 Solanum piurae
TGAACTCATACTTTCAGAAGTACAATGAATTCAATGGTAAAAACATAAACGTTGAACATTTGAGTCCTAAATCTTTCTGACACATATGTAATATATGTCCAACGTATTCAACTGAACTCAACATTTTTACTATGCGAAAAACAAACATAATATGTGAGAAATTACTATATTTCCACTAACAATTCATTTTGAACTCATAATTCCAAAAATATAACTATTGAACTTCAACATTCAAATCCTGAATTCGTCTCTACTCCTCGAGACGTGATTCTTGATCCTATAATTGTTTTTTTTTTTAAATTTTGTCTAGGTTTGTACTTCAACAACATGTTTCTAAGCTCAGCAGCATCAATTTCCTTAGCATGACTTTCTGGTCTGTAATAACCAGTAACAGGATCTGGTACCCATGAAGTCTTGTTTGATTCCATCACATTGCTTCTAACAGCCCCACTACCTCTTACACCACCTTGTGATGCGGCCGCGTATCCACGCCTACATAATCAGAGACAAATTCAAAATTTAAATATAATAGCGTAAACATCGTCATATACATATTAATAACAAATACACTAACGATAATGATATAAATGATCCCAAAAGTATATAATAAAGGGTAAAATTAAGATATTTTGAAAAAAAAAAGAAAGAACCAATAATCATACAACTCTATTTTTGTTTCTTTATCTTTTATTTCAGGGGAAGATCAATGTAGGATTTTCACGAAATAAATTTAAAATATAAAAAATAGATAAATAGACAGAAGAAATTATTAAGATTCAACCTCTACTATATATATATATACCTAAAAATTTATTTTTACAATTTAGAAAGTCGACTTTCTTATCAGAAGTACTCCACTTATTGTAATATAATTTGCCACAAAATTAAATTATCTGGCGAAAAAAGTTCAGATAAACCCTTTTAACTTGGAAAAAATAAAACAGAGAGAAAAAAGAATGATTTTTTTGTTTACCTCTGTATAGCTACAGAAACAGAGTCTAGAAGAAAAGCAGAGATATTTTTGCAGTTGGAGAAATAACGAGCCATTGTAATTGATGATCTTTGCTAAGAATAGAAGCGATCAATCGATCAAAACTAAATTTAAGTTGCAACGGAAGAAATCGAAACTTTAATTACTTCCGCAGCAACAAATTTGAACGTTTTTTTTTAAATCTCTTTGCGTCGCAGCGATTCTTAGCTATGTATAAATGAAGGAAAGAAAATGTTAGATATGAACAAATAGTGTAAGAAAGAGAGGTATTTATAGACAATTTTGGAGGAAGAAGAAGTCAAATTTAACAGTTATTATTTGAGTTTTAGGAATGGAGACCCGTTAATGACGGCTTCTAAGAAGGTGAAAAGGTCTTTCGTTGTCATCTTAATCGGTGCCGGATATAGAATTTAAACTTTATGAGATCGTTCAGTATATAGATAAGGATAATAATTTCGAGCTAAAATTTAGAATTTTCTTTATCTTTAAAGTGAGATATTAACTAATGTCGAGAATATTTTCTTATAAAAAGTGAGATAAAATAGTTGTATGAATATTTTTATTTATCTCATCTCGTGTAATTTTATAATTGAATGAGTTTATATTTATTATTTATTACAGTTTTAGTAAAAAAAAATCGTTGATAGTCAAATTATATGAATTTTTGACTAGTATTTTTTCACCATATTAAGACTGGTTAATGTCAGCTTCTAAGAAGGTGAAAAGGTCTTTCTTCCAAATCAACACCTAGTTGTTGCCATCTAACCGATTCAAAATTTGAAATTTATCAATTTTTAAAACAATCTTAAGTTATATTTTTTCCATTTATTTTTATTTTTAACTTGACAAAAATGATAAATTTATTATACTGTAAAGGATAAATATATTTTGTACTATCATAAATAATTTAACTATAGCTTTCATTTTAATTTTAATTCAAATATATTTTTTATGTTATACTTTTAATTCAAATATATTCCTTCGTTAAAATTAAACTCGTCCCATTCATAACTAATCAATACACTAAACTTTATTTAACAAACAAACAAAAAAAAAGTTTACTCCCTATTTTCAACATATGGAATATTTTTTATTTTAATCTGTTTAAAATAACGTCACACTTTCTTATTTTATTTTTTAAAAATAAAATATTTTATACTTATACAAATATTTATGTAGCATAGTGGCAATTTTGCTTACTTTTCTGGAAGCAAACTGCAACTTGTCTACTTCTTAGTCAATACTTTTCTCTTTTGTTTGACCAATAATCAACTCTTTTTCGAGTCAGAAAATTTCATATTAGGAAATAAAACGTTTCCTAATAAAAGTAATTTCGTTTTTAAAGAAATTCAAATTTGAGACTTCTGATCACTTCACTAAAACCCTTATTGGTTCAATAATTTACCTTCATTTTCACGCATATAAGCATTATTAAACTTTGTGCATTCAAATTCGAATTGGAAACATATTGCAGTGCTATACTTTATCATTCGATCATGTCACCAAACTGTTATAATATAAAACAGATAATCTATTATTAAACTTTGTGCATCGATATATCCTTCGATAATATATAACTGTTTATTTATAAAATTAATTTCAATACTTAAAACTTATCAGCTATCTATCGTGGATTTTACATTTTATTTTAATTAAGAAAAAAAGGGTTGCGATTGATTAAATTATTTGGCCCTTTGCTATGCAAACGGCCAGCATATAAGTTAAATGTTTCTTCTTTATTTCAAGAGTTTAATCAATCAAATTAAAATAAGTCCAATCAAACATTATCATTTTTCCTTTTAATATAGTTTTTGATACATGGTGGGTAGTTGACCCAAAAAAGTAAACTGAATTCCTAAATTATAACAAGTTTTTTCTTCTTTAAGTTTTTCATCCGAGGTCTGATATGCATTGGGATTCAATTAAATTCGAATCGTGCCTGAAAGTAGTCTCACTAGGTGATAAAACACTCTTTAACAAAAAATGACTTCATACTTGGCACTTAATAAGGTTCGAACCTTAGACCCTCTGAACTTTGATTAAGAATAAATGAGGTTTTATCACTTGATCACAAACTTATATTGATATATTATAACGAGTTATTACATAAACTATAAAATATTTTAAATTTTAAAAAACAGCTGGAAAACTTAACAAAGAGGTATAAGCCTTCTGGCCATATATATAATGTTCATAAACATTCTAGTTGATAATTAATAAAACTTTTTTTTTATAATGGTAAGTTAGCTAGCTTAATTCTCACAACTTAATTAGAAGTATTGAGTATATTAGTGGCAAGATACCAATGATTAAAGTTGATTACTAAAGAAGTTCTTTAAAAATAAATAATTCCTATACTAATAATACATGAATTGTTTACGCGGAGATTAATCATGAAAGGATTTGTATTTTTATTTTGATTTTTAATTCGATGTTTGATATCTGCATTAAAATTTGACTAAATTCAAATTTGTGCTAGAAAATTCTATATTGGGGTAGAACGCTTCTTGATAAAGGCAATTTTTATATCCAGAGAAACTCGAAGTTGAGACCTCTGATAATCATGAAAGGATTATTATGCATAGAAGTGGAATTGGGTTTTTTGTTTATGAATTATAGATAAGATAGCTTAGTGCGTTATGGATAAATTTGTTTATATATATATATATATATATATATATATATATATTAAGTGAATTTTTAACTCAATTTAGAATCTGATCAAGCCAAAACTACTAGGTTCTACCAAAATTTGTATGCAGAACCACACGCCCCCTAATTATGCGGTGATTAATAATGAAGAGAATAGTAGACACGATAATATTCTTGTGAATATGTTTATTCATTTGGATTTTGGCCCCTCTTGCTATACTAACAGCCAGCATTATGTACTACAATATAGTTTCTTTCTTTTCATGAATTAGATTAAATTAATATTAGTATGAAATATTATCATTTTAAATTAAATAAAAATTTATTATACATGGTGGGTAGTTGATCTTTTTCTCCTTTACATAGGTAATCTTATGTTTATTCATAATTATCCATTTGTCTTATTAATTGCATATGAATTATATATACTAACAGCGCAAAATATAATAAACCTATAATAACTGATATGATATGTTTTGTTTACTGTTTAGATATTATGTATGTAAATAATGTTTGACAACTTCTATTTACATCGATCATTACAATATAACAATAACAACTACTATGGATCCCAAGCAAGTTGAAGTTGATCTATATAAAACTTTATTGTCCATGTCGCTTCAATTATGCCCGTCTCGGTCCAATATCCATCGATCAATACAATGAATATAAAAATTTACACTTCACCAAAATTCATAATTGAGTGCATGCATGCATACAACTTGCAAGAGTGTAAGGCAACATTACATCGATCATTACAATATAACAATAACTATTATCGATCCTAAGCAAGTTGAAATCGATCATATAAATCTTCATTGTTCATCTCGCTCTATTTAAGCCCATCTCAGTCCAATATCCATAAATCAATACAATACAACAATAACAATTACTATCAATCCCAAGCAAGTCAGAATCGACCATAGATGGCCGTTTAAACTCATCTAAGGCCAATATCCATCGATAGATACAATGAGTATGAAAATTACCCCTTTCTAAGAATGATTTGGACTGAGATTGTTATATAATACCAGAAACTCTGAGAGAAGATAGCACAACAAATATAAGCCATAACAACATGAAGAATATGCAAGTCACCCATGCCCAAACTCTTGGCCCGCCAAGCTCAGCACCGATAGTGAGTCGTCTAAACACCAAAACACCGATGCAGGCTACAGAAGTAGAGAAGAAAACAAGCAGAGAGAAACTTAGTCCTTCTGCATTGTCTATTCGCAATGGCTCGTTGTATGCAATGTAGTTGTACAGTGTATCGATTAGCCAGGGTACGCCAATGCCTATATAGATGTTCACCGAATTGCTACAAGGACAAAAACACTAAGTCAGACACCAGGATATCTTGTTCCAAGGAATGACAATGTCAAATTCACATTTCCTACCATTCTGATTTTTGTCATAATGATTATGAGAGATTAACAAATTAAGTTAATAAATACGTGCACCTTATGTGAATTACTAAGCATTGGCTAACTATTGTATTAAGGGGTCGTTTGGTTCATCTCCGTACTGCTAATGCACGTATTCTTATTACACACTTTATCCTGCACAAGATAATACATCGAAGGACAGATAACTTAATGGGGGAATCGTTTACTACAGCCAACCAAACACATCATAAAGTTATTATGCACGGATTATATATTCTTATATGGCCAACCAAAGGTAGCAATTAGCTATGGTGAGATCATTTCTTCCTGATCTCCAACCAAACATCATATTATTTTATTCGGAATAACACACTGGAGTCATTTTCCTAATCCCTCCAACCAAACGACCCCTTAGTCTTTTACCTTGCTAATAGGGGAAAAAAACCAAAAACTAAACTTGAACTTCTATACCGCCTAAATTGCTATTCGGTGAGATTTGGAAAATGGGGAAATGAAAATTGAAAACAATGAAAGCAATTTGCCAAATCTCTATACACTTGGAATTCCTTTCTATTAATTTAATATGTAATAGGTTAAGGGCATAGTTGGCTGATCGAGGAACCTGCAGGTAATGTTAGCAATGGCAGAGTCGGCTGTAAGCTGTCGTTCTGCAGCAATTTTGCTGGCCACGAGATCAGGCCATGAGGTTCCACTTGCCAAAGCTGTGAACGCAATGACGTAAGGATTTATTCCTGCAGGTACATTGTGTACAATGTATTCTCTTAGTTCGAGTAAGAACATTTATGGTCATTGAAAAAACACTTAATAATCTGAAGGGTGAAAAACCTGTAACACAGCTTATCAAATCTGTGATCTTTGTCACGACATAAGCTATTCCACTGATGAATATCAAAGAGCATATGAAAGCAATCCACCCATGGGCAATCTGATAAGGTGGCACAAATGCAAAAAGAAACTTCCATGGTAGAAGAAGTGACTGCCAGAAAATTCTTGCAACACGAAGGTATATATTGTTCAATTTTCTGGATTCCGCACTTTCCAACTGAAAAGATTTACAAACAACCCCATCAATCCATCAAGTAGAGGGTGTGGAACAGGACAGGAATGTTACTGAAAATCGTAAGAGTTACATCTGAATTTAAGTCAGATTATTTTGAATAAAACTATCAAAGGAACAGCATTATAGTAGTGCTAAGCTTTACACATCCACCCCATTTTCATGCCTACTTAAGTTCATGAACATTGAGTAGTAACTAAACACAGCATCGTTGATGGACAAGATGTTGGGTACGATCATTGCTTGGACAACAAAAATATTGACATACACTGGTAGAGTACAACTAATCAAAAGTGTCTTGTTTTCAGTACAAACTTATTGGTCTCAGATTTTTGTACTCCCAAAGAAGGTGATCACTATGATTACTACTGTTTGCAGAAAGATTTTGCGGACTGGTAAAGCAGAAGATAGCAAGAAGGCACGTATAGCTTGGGAACATTTATGTAAACCAAAAGTTGCTGGGGGACTAAATCTAATGGATGTTGAGAAATGGAATAAGGCAGCTATTGCTAAGTAGCTTTGGAACCTCAGTCACAAAAAGGATAAGCTTTGGGTGAGATGGGTGCATTGCTGCTACATAAAAAACCAGTCAATTTGGTCCACAGAGCCAAAACAAGCATCCTGGTTGCTAAGGAAGATTTTCAAGAGTAAAAAATACTATGAATCCATTAGCTATGATTATGACCAGTATCTATCTATGCATGAATTCACTATTCAGAAGTTTTACAAGGAGTTACATGGATCTTTTCCTAAAGCTTCATGGAGGAAATTAGTGTGTAATAATTTTGGAGCACCAAAGTAGCTATTTATTTTCAGAATGGCTGCATTGGAGAGACTATATACTAAGGATAGACTTACTAAATGGGGAATCATCAACAATCAAGGCTGTCTGTTGTGTTCCACAGGAAGAGAAAGCATGGACCACCTGTTCTTTATATGTCCTTACTCTTCATATGCTTGGAGGAAATTATTGGAATGGCGAGGTATTGATAGACAACCTCTTGGATGGAAACAGGAATTGGCATGGATGATAACCTGGAAAGGGAAAAGCCCTGAAGCTGAAATATATAGAATGGTAGCTACTGGTTGTGTTTACCACCTGTGGAAGGAAAGGAATCTTAGACAGTTTCAAAGGAGATATAGAGACCCTACTGAGGTGATTAAAATAGTGATACAAAAGGTCTGCTATAGGGGAAATCTCAAGACAAGTGTTGAAAGAAAGTTGAGGACTTTAAACTTTTACCCTATATAATTGCTATCTCTAAGCAAGTTTAGAGTCTCACTAGGTAATCTAGAAAGTGTGTATAGCTGCTCAACTGAAGGTTGGAATGTAACCTTCAGTTTTTTTCTTTCCCTGCTTTGTAATTCTTCACTGGTAATAAATAAATATTTATTTACCAAAAAAAGAAAACACAGCATCATTCGAAAGTCATTTCAAGTTAGTGCTGTCAAAGATGCGCTTACACCCTGAAGTGAGGTGCTAAACATGTTCCAGTGTTTTGCCTCGCTTAATGTGCGCTTTAGTGTCGTCATCAAGGCTCCAAGACATACTTTTTCTTGCCAATGAGCATCTCCTGAGGAGACACTAAATAATTGATATTTTTCTTTATCATAATTTATTTTTTCAATTTTTTGTCCATATATTTGTTATTCATGCTTACTATTAGTCTTGGACTAAACATATATATTTGAATATTTTTTCCATTTGCACATTTTTTCATTAAAGCCCACACTTTATTTGCACTTTGTGCTTAAACCCCAATGGACCTTAGAGGTCTTTTGCACTTTTCGCTTTTGATAACAATGGGCATTATTTAAAACCTAAATTAAACTAGGACAGGCACATAGCAGGTAGAATGGAGTAATTATCCAGTCTACATTTAGTAAAGGAGTTGTGGTAGCTATAGAAAGCGAGAATTATTTATACTGTAACATATACACATGACAGTTTATATCAGAATAATATCTCAGCCACTGTGAGATAAAATAAAGAAACATATTAACACGGTCTAAGAAAACAGTACCATGAGAGCATCCACAAATTGATGCTTCCAAATTGAGAGGATATCAGATTCTTCAGGAATGATATTGCCATTATTCGGCGTGGACGATTCAGTGACATCTTCACCTGCTAAGTTTCGATAAAAATGACCTGTTGTTCCAAAAGAAATGTCAGACCAAAGCTACTTGCAGAGAGAAGATTAAATCTTTTTTTCTCAATGTTTCAAATTGATAACCAGCATAGAAATATCATTATCTATTACTCTCCCAGCAATGAAATTTCATCTTGTTCATTTTAAGCGCTTGTCTGTCTGCATTTTACTTGAAACTTTTCCTAGAAATCTCTTTACGAGTGCACCTTTTTTTATCAAGTAAATAGCTTTTCATTCATAAACTGGCTGTATACATGGGGTATACTAAAAGAGAATAATCTACAAAGAGAAATGATTCTCTACAAACTCTACCCAATCATCTATACAACAAAGAACTTCTTGTGTGCACCAAAGAAAATAAGGGAACGGAAACTACTCCTCAACTGAGAGAAACTCGACTCTAATCCTTCAAAAGCTCTCCTATTTCTCTCTCGCCAAACTTCCCACATTAAAGCAAGTGGAACCACATTCCAAGCCCTTCGTCTTCTCCTCCTTCTCCCACTCTTCCAACCAAACAACAAGTCCTTCACAGTTTTTGGCATTACTCATGGAATGTCAAACCACCTAAACATATCCCACCATAACCTCATAGTAAACCCACAATGTAGAATAAGATGATCCACGTCCTCCACCCACCTCCTTGCACATGTAACACCAACTGACGCATATAACATTCCGCCCTTTTAACAAGTGCACCTTATAATTCTACTACACTTATATTGCAAATCCTTAAGAGAAGCAAAACTTAACACTAATACTAATTATAATAACCCCTCCATTCAAACACTTCTCAAATTTATAAAGTCCCAAAATGTGATGCATTTCTGCAAATAATAATATCCTATACTACATTAAATTTCTTTTCAAGAACTAAAATTCAAATAACTGTCATATAATGCTCTCCTAATCAAACTAACTTCTCAAATCACTTCAATATTTTCATTTACTCTGACTAATATAAACATATTTCAGATTAGCTTTCAAAACGTTGTACCTAGTGAAATTGTATCCCATAAACTGGGAAGACCTGGATATCCCAGGTAAAACAACGCATCACTTTATTGAAATTACCTGTCCCCTCTCCTGAATGAATGGAGAATATATCAACAATTCCGCTATTTTCTTCTTCACCAACTTGAGATACTTCCGAGTGTGGCTCATGAACCTTGTCAAGAGGCCTATATTTAACAACCTCAGCAGGCACCCACTCCTCTGGCCTCTCAGCTCTTTCTCTAAATGGTAGAAAGTATACAATGCACAAATTAGATCATCTTCCCGTATGAGAAAATTATAAAGAAAATCGACCTTAGGCCTAACTCAATCATAAAAGCTAGATCAAGAGGTGAGAACTGCCCAAGACCATAAAGAGACCTTCCCATCCCTTAAAACCAATATGGGAAACTCATTACCCCTTCGCACGCCCAGGCCTGCCAACTGGAGTGTGGACAACATAATATAGGGCCCAACATCGGTAAACAAGAATTTGGGATGGGCATAGCTCTGATTCCAGGATTAAAAAAATGGATCAGGGGCCTAACTCAACCCCAAAAGTTAGCTCAAGAAGTGAGGATACAAAGAGATCTTCCCATCCCTTAATAGCGATGTGGGAAACTCAACAGAAAATAAAAAAAATCTGAAACAAACTTCAACTAGAGAATGGAGACACTACAAATTTATGATAATAAACATAATACATACATAGGAAGGGACAAATAGGGCCAACGTTTGTCCTGTGCATAGGCATGTATCAGCAATAGCCCAAATTGCAACACTGTTAAGATAGACTCCCACAAAGTTACAACGTTTGGAGTCCACACCTACAAGGTAAATAATATTCAGGAATATGATATCGTTAACTGAATAGTTGTTTTGCTGTGAAGAAGTAAAAGAGGACTAAGACATTTACATTTTCATTATCTCATCATTCACATTTCATCAATAAGGTAAATCTGATAGCTCAAATTAAAACACTGGTAAATAGACTCCCATAAAGATACAAAACCTCTGGACTCCACACCTACAAAGTCAATTATGTCCATAAACAAGATGTTAATAACAGAGTGTTTTATTGTCAGGAAGTGAAAGAGGCCTAAGACACATATTATTTCATTACTGGACTATTCACATTTCATCAATGAGGAAAAATGCAATATTTTATCATCAGCTTTTCTTTTCAGAAAGATATTTTATCATCAGTTTCCTAGTCTTGATGTAGAAGAAAATGAGTTTCAAGGTCATACAAATTTATTATTCATGATTAACATTTATCTATAACAACAACAATATACTCAGTGTATACCCACAAGTGGGGTCTAGGGAGTGTGGTGTGTACACAGACCTTACCCCAGCCTTGTCAAGACAGGGAGGCTACATCTGAAAGACCCACGGCTCAAGTAAAACAATTCAAAGCAGGTTTGAAAAAGAAATACGGTAGTGAATTAACATTTATCCACAAGTTCACTAAAATATCTTGTATGGTCCTCCCTTTCATACATGTGGAGAAAGTCTTTAGAATGTCATATATTAATGAACATGCATGTATGCTTCCAAAGTGGCATTAGTGATTAGATTCAAAGAATAAATGAAGCAAAAGACATCAAAGAAAGTTTTACGTTATGCTTGTTAGCAAATGCATGATGCTTGTCAGCGAGCTTTCACAAGTCGAAACTATGATGATAATCTTTCTCTAATTTTCAAAGAACTCAATCATTATGTCATACCATATGATGTAACTAGAGAAAAAGGCCAGTTTATAGGTTTCCAGCAGCATTAAGTATTGATAAGTAGCAGCTCGATGGTTTAGGTTCATCCAATAGTGGGTAATACAATAATCCTCAAATTAAGTTAATCAAGCACACCCTACTACCAGGATGATTAGTCAGGACTGCATATCATTTATGTTCCCAAAGCAGTGAAAGAAGATGAACAAACTAGAAGTAAGTTGTGAGCACCATGAGGTCTCAAAGGTGGCTCAAGACACCACGGTTATCAAGAAAAAAAGACAACAAAATAGAAGACTTCTTTCAGAGAAAGATTAACATAGAAAAAACCTTGTGCTAGCCGCTAGGTAAGAGTCAAAACCAAAACTACACATCAAAAAGAAAGAGTCAACCAAATAGATGAATTTAAATGAAGCATATGTACATGGAAAAAATGTGAGCAGATAACCTCTAAAATTATATACAGCCAGATGTAGGCCCAAAAGGACCAAAAGAGCTCAACAAGCCAGACTCCAATATCTGATATCTTCTTCAATTCTCCAGCTTTAGGAACCACCACGCAAACAGCATGTATTGGAAATAGATCGAAAGCAGCAGATCCAACGAGTGTTCCGGGACCTAAACCTGGACAAGTCAAATTGTAGCAAGGGTGTATTAGCAAGACAACGGGTGTCCAAGATTCAGGAAATTTTCTGGTATCTAGTAGAAATGATACATTATACATAAATGTTATAACAGGTATGAGCAAATTTTTCCAACGGAAATTAGATTCTCACATTCTATCTTCTCAAAAGAGAAAAGAAAAAGGGAAAAGATAACTCATGGAACTATATATAATACTGGCCATAATACAAAGTACATCAACATATTAATTTTTTTTATATAAATATTAACCAATCAACTATTGATTTCATAGTCATTATCTCAGCATTTCTTAAGGTTCCAGTAACTCATTGTCATTCACAGGTTGCAGACATTAATATTTGGTGTTTTCTATTTTAGTGGTCAAAATGGAATATATTTGTACTCCATGACTTCAGAGACTAACATCATGGGGTGAAAAACATATTAACTAGTAACCTATGCACAAGAAAATTTTTAAAAGAGAAAGGTCTATTTAACTCTGCAAAAATCAATATCCTTAGTGAACTCAATAATATTGAGAGTTACTCAAAGATAAAATCATTAGAAGGTCAACTATTTCATTGTCAAGTCTTAAGGTTCCTTAACAGAGGGCGGGAGAGTGTAGGGACATCATTGGTGAGGAATACTTCCTGACATCTTGTAGTTGTGGCTTGTCGTTTATTCGCCTCCTTCACTCAACAAGTCCAAGAGGAGATCACCACAAGCACAATAAGTGGGGACAAATATCTCTCAAAGTGCATCTTTCCCAGACATCATAAGACAGTCTAAACACACAACATCAATGGCTGACTTTAGTATTCATTACAACTAGAAAAGTTTGGCTAGCTACATTTAAAAATTAGGAGAAAAGGAAACTGAAAGTTTGATGCCATGCTTTCTTAAACGAGCATATAATTATATGGCAACCCTCAAGAAAAGGAAAAATTGTAACACAAACTAAAATTATGAAGAAGAGAGGAATCGGAAAAATTGATGCTACGCTTTCTTACGTCGTATTATGAATAAGAAGAAAAATTATAACACAAACTAAGTCAGGATTCTGAATGCAGAGAAGAAAATCCTCAACAAACCTCCAGCATATAATTTTCCAATATTTCGTATTGCATCAATTGTAGCTAGCGAGATCTGTGGAAAGCTAGTCCCAAATGCCAGTAGAGTGATGTCTGCAATTGTGTAATTCCACACCTTTTCATTTTTGACAACTTTTGTGTTTGTGAGAGGATCTATCGTCTCTACAGTCCGACTATGCTTAACAACACTCTCCATGGACCGGAAAAACCGAGAAGTTATAGCTGACAATCCAATAAAGCAGTAGGCAAGACCCAAATACAAGAAAGTTCGAAAGCCTTCACCAAGAGCAGTTTCTAGATGGATAAGTAAATAAGCATCACATTTTTCATGTCTAAGGATATTTGAATGTACATTGGTGCTGTCAGTGGTATAGTTTCCCAGCGAGGTCATCTTGATAAATATTTTTCCCTTCACGGTTCAAGCCCCAGAAAGATTATTCTTTCGGACGGATGCGGACCTGCCATTTGTGCAACAGTTGTTGATAATTAAAGTCCAATGACAGTCTTAATACAGTTCTCATTACATCAAGCAACAATAGTAGCAATCTGAAGAACACATAGCACCATATATATACAAAGAGATCCCCAAGAGTTTCTTTTGCACTTCAGACCACAAAAACCTGTGTACTAAGTCAGTACACAAGGGGACAGATGTAGCATAAACATGTGCATTATGAAGTTTTAATATTATTAAATAAAGCATGTCCAATTACATAAGAAAGCCATTAGATCACTCAGATTAATTTCTAAGTTAATTGTACAAGAGCAAGTATTTTGGCACCAACAGAGACGAGCATGAATTTGCCTTCCTCAACATTTCATTAATCAATTCAAGTGTATGATGAAATTGTGGTATAAGGTCTGTGTACATCCTACCCTCACCAGACCCCACTTGTGGGATTACACTGGGTATGTTATTGTTGATGACATTAGACATCGTGAAAGAGAGAAGTGCAGATAGAAATGTAACAAATTACACCAGTAGCTTTCTGGGAAGAAGCTTACAAGCTTATATCTCAGGATAACACAACAATTTGATTAAAGGACCACATGGCTTAAATTAATCTTTTACTTGATGAAATTGTTCGCCTCTTCTAACCCAAAGAGTGAAGAGGCATAAGGTAGCCCAGGCCACAGCTCACACCCTTAGATATCTACAGTGGCTTATGCCGGTGCTGAGCTAAGATACCCACCAATATTAAAGGCAAATACCAGTGTTGACTTTCTCATCAAGGGTCCTTGGGCCTAGGACTAACATTACATGTGTCTCAACATCAAATCATTGGAGTGACGAGCAAAACAATCAACTTGTGAAAGATAAATGCCATAATTCTGTCAATTATTCTGAGTTCTTGTTCAATTACAACTACGATCTAGCCCAAATCAGCCAAGTTCCATGCATAGGAAAACAGTGAAAATGAGTGCTTGACCAATTGACTCTACATTCATGCTAACATTAAGGTTCACGTGTATTGGACGTTGGAAGTAGAGATCTGTAACCCTCCAAGAATGATGCCAGCACAATATCACCCAATTTAACATTTCCTGAAATGGCATTGGCAATCATATTTGCCTTATTGACAGCACATAAGTTGCTCCCAGACAACATGGCAATTCTAGTGCACCTCAAGTGTCTTCTCCCTTAAATTCTCTCCTATAGGTTAGAAGCTCCGCTCGTGATCATATCAGTACCTCACTTTCCTTGTTTAGACTTAAATTCAGGGTATTGCCAGCAACTTATTTTCCGTCCTTAACAATTACTCCTAAGATACTAGTTGTGTAGTAAGTATACCAATAGTTTAAAAATTAGAATATCTCCATAAATCTTTCTGTAATCAGTTCTCTCAATCATGTTGTTTGTAGGAACTATTGGAACCCAAGTGACACTCGCATGGCGTTTAATAAAGCAAAATTCTCCAACAAAAGGAGTTAGACATGATCCAAATAGAAAAGAGAAGTATGACATTAATCAGCACGTTTATCATTTTTCCTTAATCTTGCTTTTAATTATATTTTGGCTTTTGGAAGATTTTGTTCCATTTCTATGACGCACATGCTCGTAATAACGTCAACTCCACTAGTTTCTAAAAACAGAAATGCTGCAATGCATTATCCTTCCTAATTCTGGAGAAAACTTGCTGGTGATCAAACACTAAGAAATTAAACAATCTGAATTCACAACTAAACTGCACTTTTTTCAGGGCACCAGAACTCTCTGGTTCGTCATTTTTCCTTCATGTGGTCTTAATTGTGTGAAAGGTGCATGACAACCCAAAGATTTCCAATACCATTCATACACTAATCTAGGCAGTGATGGGGCCAGGATTTCCAGTAAGGGGAGTCAGAATATAAAGAAGTTACTACACAGAATTCAAGGAGATACAAAACTTAAAAAGTGCTACAAGAACCATGGTTAACTTTGTTCAATAATCACTGCAATTACTGTCTCTCCTATCTACTACATAAATGCCAAACTTCTATAAAGTTCTTCCACGTAACGAATAAAAATAGAGTCTTTACAGAGAATACAAGAATAAAAGAAAGTTATGATAACCCAAAATGGGAATTCATTTATATGGAGTACAAGAGCATGGTCAGATAGTACAAAAAAAAAACTTCTTTTAAGGTCCCTTTACATCAGAAAATGCAATCCGCTAGTATTAGGAATACTTAAGCTATTAGACATGGGCCCATAGCTTACTTCAATGATTAATAGACACCTAAATAATTCACTTATATGGACTACATGTTCGTAAGAGCATGGTCACCAAATACAGAACTCCAGGTATCAGAAAATGCAATTCTCAAGAATTAGGAACACTTAAGCTATTAGCCATGGGCCCATACCTTACTTCAATGATTAATAGACATCCAAAGATAAATTTAGGGGAAAAGAAAGTGAAGAAAACTAGGACATATCTACACCCAAATCCCATCAGCCACAATACACATTTGAAGTTGACTTCCAATATATAGCTAAAAAGGGAAGGAAATTTTGTGCTCAGCTTCTAATTTCAGTTGCTCAAAAAGGTAATAAATACACAAAAACATTCTACCACTGATTCCAAAGTTGTTGAAACACAAGGAAAACGTAAAGGGTAAGAGAAAAACAGTACATCAAGAAAGAAAAACAAAAGATGAATCTAAAATGGAACTCATTTATATGGACTAGAAGAGCACGGTCACCAAATACAGAAAAGAAAGTACTTTCTTCAAGTGTACCTTTATATCAGAAAATGCAATACTCAAGAATTAGCAACACTTAAGCTACTACCAGTAAATAGACATAAATAACAAACAACAACAACATACCTAGAGCAATCCCACCAGTGGGATCTAGGGTGTACACGCACCTTACCCCTACCTTGCAAATAGTAGAGATAATGTTACGATAGACTCAAGTAAAGCAATGATTAATAGACATGGAAACACAGATTTAGGCGAAAAGACAGTGAACAAAACTAGAACATCTCTACTCTACACCCCAAATATCCAAAATTCAATTACAAAGCACCCATCCATCAGCATTCAGCTCCAATACACAGAGAAAAATTGACTTCCAAAATATAGCTTTAAAAGAAAGCAAATTTTGTACTCAGTCATCAACCACAATACACAATTGAAAAGTTGACTTTTAATACATAGCTTAAAAGGGATCAAAATTTTGTACTCATACTTGTAATTTCAATTGCTCAAAAAATGAAAGAAATACACATAAAACACTCTGCCACAGATTCCAAGATTGTTGGAACACAAGAAAAAATGAAAAGGGTCAGAGAATAAATCCAAGATTTGCAAATGGGTCGATGGGGAACTTACCAAATAGGCATATACAACTATCAATATCCATTTTGCTCCATATTGGACCTTTTTGTGATTGAAAAAAATGGATAAAAATGGGGTCTTGAACTAATTTGTGAATAGTAGTTTACAGAAATGTGGTGGGAATATACAAGAAGGAGAAGAAGAAGACGTGCATGGAATGAGCACCACCGGTTTACTTGCCTGATATTGAGATCAAATAGGAGCTTCAACTTGCTATCTGCAAAACAATAATTTAGGAGTAAGCATATAATATAGGTCATATGATACACGAGACAGACAAGATCTAAAAAATAATAATTAATTCCTTTTATTTGAGGGTACTAATTAATGTGGTACTTAATTTTGGGGTTATTAATTCAGATTTGTGTTGAAGAGTGTCAAAAGTGGAATAATTCGGATTTACATCGAAAAATTCTACTTTGAAGTAAGAGATTCCTATTAAATGCGGTCTTCATAATCGGGGCTAGCTTAATGTGCTTATCATTTTGAAGGTTCCACTAATTGAGTATATGTTTTCGATGTCGAATTAATCTGAATTTATATTAAAGACTTCCATTTTGATGATAAAGAATTTTTCTATCAAACGTGACTCATATTTAGTATTCGAATTCAAGATATTTAAGGATGGAGAAGTATTTATCATTTAATTATAATTTTTGGTGATAATAGATCATTTCTATACATTAATGTAATCATAATCAAGATAGATCTTGGTTATTACTTCCTATATTTTAAAACAATACTATGTACAGAGAACTGTTTATGTTTTCTTTAAAATTCCTTTATTTTTGTCCATATAAATTAATATATTTTTATTTTATAAAACTCCTATTTAAGATTATTCTTTTTGTGTTATATTTGAAATAGTATTTTCCTTATATTATTATTACTAGTAAAATTTCTCGTGCTTTGCGCGTGAATTTATTATTACAAAATTTATAAAATAAATACTTAAAATCTATTAGTCATTAAAATTGAAACATTATATTGTCTTACATAAAAGATTGCGTAGTAACAAACATTAATAATGTAAAGGAAAATGAAAATTATTACATCTTATCATTTATCCTTAATAACATAAGCATAAATTAATGACTGTAAAAATACATACCAGGATCTGTAACATAAGCAATGGTGTCAGTGAGCCACTCAGCGGGAGCAAAGTACACAAATATTTAATTGTGAAGAAGAAGATGAAGAAGAGGTTCAGAATTTTTGTTGTTTTAAAATGAGAGGAAATCCCTCTATTATTTATAGACAACAAAGGGTAGTGTGAACAAATATTTATTGTACCTTATCGGAAAGGTTACAACAATTTGGAAAAGTTGCAACCCTTCGGAAAGGTCATAACCTTTCATAAAAGTCACAATTTTTCATAAAAGTCTCAACTCTTCATTAAAGTAACAACTTTTCATAGAGGTCACAACTTTTCATAAAAGTCGCAACTCTTCATTAAAGTCGCAACTTTTCATAAAAGTCACAACTTTTCATAAATGTCACAACTTTTCATGAAAGGGGAAGGCTAGTTTCGGAAATAAATAAATTAAAAGAGAATTCTGGTTTGTGGTGACGCCACGTAGGCGGGCCTAAGGTTCTTTTATATATATATATATATATGATATGATTGAAGTAAAACATAGCTCAATGAAGATGTCTCTTGAATTTTAATCAGTTAGTTTAAGGAAGTGTTGACAAGAGCTCAAAAATTGTGCATTGATTCATTATTTTATTTTTTATGATTAAGGTCCATAGGAAGGTATGTACATTATGTTTTTTCTATGTAATTTCTTAAGTTTGGAAGGTATGTGCATTGTGTTTTATATAATTTCTTAAGTTTGGTAGGTATGTACATTATGTTCTTTCTATGTAATTTCTTATGTTTGGAAGGTAGGTGCATTGTGTTTGTATCTTCGTTAAACGGAAATTAGTTATTGTAACTATGACAGTAATATGTTAATTACTACCATCTACCAAGGTTCAAACACTACTAATCTACTATTGATAGATTTTTAAAATCAAATATATATTAAATATTGAAATACAACCGTTTTATGATATTTTTTACGATACAAAGAACTATTTTTGTTTTCTTTAAAGATTAGTTTTTTTTTTTTAAAAAAAAAAAGAGTAAAAGAATTAACAACAATAATATTTTGTATTTCTTTTTTCATTTGTCTTCTTATGATTAAGAAAAAATATGTTTTCTTACTATCAATAAAATAAAAATACCTAAGAACATTGTCTTACTAGTATTAAGGTTAATAGTTGGAAATAAGAGTCGAGTTTAATTTTGAATTCCCAAAGAGATAATCATGGTACTAGCAATGCAAGGCGTTTTAATGCACAAAATTAGAACTTTCTCCACATCCTTCCATCGTATTTGTGATGATATTTTCTTTAGAAATTATGCAATGCTTGTTATGTTTAATATACCAAGCCAAATAGAACACAACAAAAGATAATCTCAGTATTACTAATACACCATACTCAACGCTATTCTTACACACTATCAAACGACCCCTTAAATAGTACAACAGACTGACTTGTCTAATCCCCAACCAAAACATACCATAGCGAACATCATGGGGGAGCATGACAATAAGACATGAATAATACCAACACCATTTGTTCATATTTACAGCAGCAGATTCTGTATTCAAACACAAAAAGGTTCTGCTCATTAATTACGCGATTGTATCACTGGCAAAATCTTGGAATCGGCTATCAATAATAGTGACAGAATCATACTCATCAACATCAGCAAACCTCAAGAGATCACCATTCTACAATCTTGTTTCCTCCGCCGACATCTATGGTGCACCTTCTGCAATGTGTTCTCTCCAACTTTCTCCATCCTAGAGAGTGCTGTTAGTACAAGAGACCAAAGAAACAAGTTAAGCAGTAAATAGGTGGGCTTTCTACTCAATTAGCAGCCATGATTGCATACACAAGCACCAAGTAAAGTAGTACTACTGATCTACTACCAAGCTCAATCTAACTGCCTTAGAATCCTGACCTATATTGAGATTTCAACAAAAACATCATAACCACCTGCCACTAGTAAGATCCCAGCATATACGTTTACATGATTCTACCAATGGCGGAGCCAGAATTTTCAGTAAGGAATCCTAAATATAAAAAAGTAAACACACGAAGAAGCCCCATGAAATTTTTAGGAGTATTTTAACCCATCTATGCAATGTAATTTTTGGTGAAGGGGTGTCAGTTGACTCCCTTGCTAAACAAGGCTAGATCTACCCTGGTTATACTACATCAAAGGGAAAAAGGGATTCACGCGACATTATCTGTTTCCTATCTTCCAGAAAAACTGAAACTTCCTTAGAAAGGGAGGATTGCAAACACTGTGTGTGTGATGAAGGCCTGGATCTCAGCAAAGGACCACCGAGACCAATTAGAATTTCCACATTATACCTCTATCTGAAACCTTTGAAAAGTCAAAGGAATTGAAAGGCATTAACTTTACTTGCTTACTCCAACGAACGACAAAATACCTCCTTACGCTTCCCTATCATTTGTATCCCCTTTCCACCCCTACTCAAAAGTCAATATAGGTTAATGAGTCATTGATATCAGTTATCACTATATAAGAGACACCAGTAGTATAGCACAAGCAGTTAATTGTGTCATAAGGCATTATACACGGTAGTTTAAGCGCTGATTTGGAACAAATTTGTTAACAGGACTTAAGTGAAAAACAAAGCACATAATAGTTTTAATCCTGCTTGTAAACATACAGAAATAAGACCACTTTTACCACTCATCAGAAAAGTAAGAATTGGAAGAGACTGTCTGTAGACTATATTAAGCAACATATAAGTTGGAAGTCACACTATTACTAAATTATTTACCTTTTTTTTTATGAAGTAAATGTTCCATTGGAAAAAATTATGTAACTTATCAAAAGTAAAGGAGTTAGAAGTCACAGACAACTAGAGGGAAACCAATTGCAAGTAAAGCACCCATGGACTTTAAGACATACACAAGCAGAATATATACAGTTCACCCATACTTCACTTGAAATCTTACACATGTCCACACCCACTGTAATGCTCCAACTGGGATTTTTTTTTTTGATGAAGCCAACTGGGATATTTAATTGAAACTCGACAACTTCACGGCATACTTCTAGCTCAATTCCTAAAACCAAGTTTAATCCTCCGTTCCAATCATTGGATTAGTGCCATGTACATTTACAAGTTTTGTAATTTCATTTATCATGTTGCTATCAGCCATTAGAAATCCATCATTTGCATATACAACTTTCCCCTCAACCAAAGTTTAATAACTTCCACACAGACCCCCCCCCCCCCTCTCAATGTTGTTTCAAATGCTGAAGCATTAATAAAACAATGTATCAACCACCAAATCAATGAAAGCATAAATGAATTAACATCAATAGTTCTGGCACAACTTTGCTTAATTACTTCTTTCCATTCCAACTTGCAGTACTGTAATTGTGTTCTATAGACAGGGAATAGCTTCTCCGTGAGTGTCATAATATATACCTTCTCTGTTAGCAGAATCAGAATATATAGATTCTCCACAGTAAAAACATATGTATCTCAAACATGAAAATGGTTATAAATCAAAAAATTAACTTCCTGCAATATTTCTTACAGGAGTTCATCAAGCTGCCATAGATCCTTAAAAGAAGCTATTTACATGTTTCTTTCCGAGACTACAAGGCATTGTCTAACTCTTAGGACAAGATGAAACTGACTTTTCTGATAGAAAGATATCAAACAGTAACTCTTTAAACTATGGCATTCTATACAGAGTCCATTTTTACTGACAGAGATCACACCAATCAGATTGACCATTTAAATGTGTTTCTCAACAGGTAAATACTTCGAGCAAATCTAAGTAGTACGATACAACAATCAAGACAACCGGCCCAAGTGAAGATAAATAGATATAATGATTCAATAACCTCAACTAACTAGTTCCGTATTACGGCTTATTGCATAATTCACGACGCACCCAAGGGTGTGGTTCACCGGTCAATCAATGAAGCAGGAGGAGAACCATGAGATCTCAGCAGGCAAAAAGATTTACACACCAACTGTATTGGTGGGAGCTACCATGTATCCATAGGAACAGTCAAGGTGAGCACAAGCTGATTCCGACACTACAAATATTTAAAAGAAAGGGCATTATGCAGACTGCAGGGTATACCTCCAAATTCGTCGCCCCAGAAGGAAAGCCGTTGATCATCTTCTTCTTCATCAAACTCATCACCATATCCAAACTCTGCATCACCGCGATACCCCGGTTCACTCCCATACCCTGACTCATTACCCAAACCCTCAAAATTCCCACTTTGCACAGACAAACCATTTAAATTACTCTCTCTTTCACCAACCCCACCACCTTCCTTCTCCTTCCTTAAACTCTTCGTAACCTCACTAACATCCAAAGTCCAATGCATATCCCCATTCACAAATAACTCCCCACTCGAATCAGTCCCCACAGCAACAGGAAAATCCGAACAAGTCCCATAAGCTGCTGAAGCTCCAACCGAGCAACACCGTCTTCTAGTCCCACTCCGATCACTACTCCTCCCGGAAACCGAACGAGACCCACGTCTCCGCCTCTTACCAGCTATCAACCTAAGATTCTCCCGTTTATGAACCGATAAAGGCCTATCCTCCTCAAATAAACTTAGCTTTGACATATCAAGAGCTTCGATTGGAATCGAAGTAGTTCGATCCGCTCTACATTGACGCTTCGTATGCACCCCACCATGGGTCGACGGGGAGTAAGTTTTTGGCGAATCTAAATCTAGGGTTTTGGAATTTGGAGTCGGAAACTGAAAGGGTTTCCAAGAATGGAGATGATATGTACATGATTCAATGGCGTGACGTGAATCTAGAGTCTTGGGCGACATTGAAACTTCCTGAAAACACTCTACACACAACCAATGGAGTTCAATTTACAGTTCAAATCTGTTCAAATTCACCTCAATTCATCTATAAACAGCTTCAATTATACACCATATCAATAAAGAACAAGATCCGGATATTTTGATATCAATGGCGATTAAGCAAAATTGAGCAAATTCGAGAAGTATCTATGGATATTTGGGGCTATATTTTATACTATATTCTCAAAATCAAAAAAGATCCCCGCTACAGTACTTTTTGGTTTTCAGCCACTAATTTTATATAGTGGTTGAGAGAAAAGACACATGGCAGTATAAGTATTAGCTTCGGTTGAGAAAAAGTTATTTCGTAATTAATATACGTATCGCATCATGTATATATATGATAAATTTTATCACTATTATATAAATAATGAGATGGATAATTTAAGATCTATCAAATACAGAATAAAATAATCATATAATTTATCTTACAATTATTATACATTACACTTCACACCAAACAACTTTTTTATTATTTTAGATAATGCATATTGTAATTTTTTACACAAATTCTGTTTTAGCCGATTCCAAAATGAATAATGTATTTATATGAGTATTTAATATTCTCTTCATTTCAATTTGTTTGGTCTAATATGACTTGATACATGATTTCAGAAAATTAAAAAGACTTTTGATATTGGGATCTTAAATTATAGATATGTTAAGTAACTAAAATGTTCGTTAATACTATAGTTTTAAATATGTTAGGCAGAAAATTGAAATCAAAGAATTGCTAAAAAGGGAAAAGGGGTATTTATTTTTAAAACGATTAAAAAGGAAAATAAATTAAATAAATTTAAACGGATAGAGTAATAATTTTAATTTTTTAATGAGATCATTTATAGTTGCACGGACATTTATAACTTCAGTATCTTCCCATTTATTGTTGAAAATACGTTATATTACCCCTTCCGTTTAATTTTATTTGTCTAATATTTTTAAAATATATTTATTTCTTTGGTTATTACTTTTATCATATCGAGAGAAAAAAATTATTTTTCGTTTATACTCAACATTAATTGAGCTGAGAAGAAAGGCATAAAAATGCGATTTATGTGTAAGTTTGAGTCTCTTTTCATTTATTGTTGAAATTACGTTATTACCCCTCTCGTTTAATTCCATTTGTCTACTATATTTGAAATATATTTATTTCTTTTATTTATTACTTTTATCATATCGAGAAAAGATAAATATTTTTTATTTTATACTCAACATTAATTGAGCTCAGAAAGAAAGGCATAAAACGCATTCAGTGAATGAGATTTATGTGTAAGTTTCAGTTTCTTCCCATTTATTGTTGAAATTACGTTATTACCCCTTCCGTTTAATTTTATTAGACTACTATTTTTTAAATATATTTATTACTTTTATCATATCGAGAAAAAAAGATAATTTTTTTTTCATTTTATACTCAAAATTAGTTGAGCTGATAAAGAAAGGCATAAAACGCATTCAATGAATGCGATTTATGTGTAAATTTTTGTTTCTTCCTGTTTATTGTTGAAATTACATTATTACCCCTTTCATTAAATTTTATTTGTCCTATATTTTTAAAATATATTTATTACTTTTATCATTTCGAGAAAAAAGATAATTATTTTTTTAGTTTATACTCGACATTAATTGAGCTGAGAAAGAAATGCATAAAATGCATTCAACGAATGCGATTTATGTGTAAGTTTGAGTCTCTTTCCATTTATTGTTGAAATTACGTTATTACCCCTTCCGTTTAATTCTATTTGTCTACTATTTTTGAAATATATTTATTACTTTTATCATATCGAGAAAAGATAATTATTTTTTATTTAATATCAACATTAATTGAGCTTCGAAAGAAAAGGCATAAAATGCATTCAGCGAATGCGATGTATGTGTAAGTTTCAATTTCTTCCCATTTATTGTTGAAATTATGTTATTATCCCTTCCTTTAATTTTATTAGTCTACTATTTTTTAAATATATTTATTACTTTTATCATATCGATAAAAAAGATAATTATTTTTCATTTTATACTCAAAATTAGTTGAGCTAAGAAAGAAAGGCATAAAACAAGAGAAAACAGAGAGATTTCCTAAAGTCATATAACCTCTCGAAGAAAAGTACAAACGTTTCCATACCGTTCCACAAGACTCTACTAGACTCGTTTTGGTACATCGAGATCAACGAACCTAGGCTCTGATACCAACTTTGTCACGACCCAGACAATCGTGATTGGCACCCACACTAACCCTTCGGTGGGAGAACCATTAATACTAATTAGCTAACCAACTTAATAAAAAAAAAAAAGCACTTAAGGTTACGGAAGCAAGTTAAATGCTAAGGAAAGAAATAGGGAGTTCTCATAAACTCCAAATCAAAATAGTATAACAACTAAACAAATGCGGAAGTAACACCTAGAACTTGAAAGTCAACATATCAAAACTCTAACAAGATCCATAAATCTAAACAAGAGGGTTTACAACCACAAACTAATGTACTAATAACTAACTAGAAAGTCTAAGTCTGAAATGTGGACTTAAACAGAAAAAGAACTCATGGCAACTCGGAAGAACTTGCTCACCCTTGAATTCGAATGATCACTGATCTTCTAAGCGAGGTCTGTCAATAGCCGCCTAAAGATGCCATGTACTTAACAAAGAAAGAGCAAGCGCAATATCAGTATACAACCACAATGTACTGGTAGGATTACGCGGCTATCCCACTAAGTGCAACATACATAAGTCAATACAACAATACAATAATATGCATACATCGAATATATACAATACCATCAACATTTACGAACAATGAATAGTTTCATGATTCTCAAATATCACAGTTATATCAAATTATTGGTCCTCTCATGGAACCCAAACCCAAACTGTTAGCATACCGAAATGTGATACCAGATCCAATGATTATGTCGGAACATGGCAACCGATCCAAGTTAGTGTGTCAGAACGCAACACCTGATCCACTCAACAAGCCACAATCACAATCACAAAGTACATTATCATAATCATACAATCAAGTCATGATTCATGGCATACATCATTCATCTATCCTCATTTACAATTGGTGTGATCAATAATGCAACATTCGCATACATACATGTATTATAATGAAGCAAGAACAAACATACATCACACAATCATGAAATCACAACCATCACCTACCTCGAACAAAGCTTGTTCTTGGTCTACAAACAATCAAAATAACACGAAAATCAATAAAAATCACTAATTACCCGCATTACTAACAATCCTATCAATCCTAGACCAAACTCGTGATCCCAATATCCAAATTAGGGCTTTTTCCACCATAGCTCTTGGATCAAAACTCTTCCTCATCAATAATTACCCATTAGATTACGTTCTACGGATCGAAAAACGAATTCGGAGAGTGAAAATCTTACCTTTAAGCCTCAAGAATGGTGGAAAACTGTTAAGAAAATCCATGGTTAGTTCTTTAGCTCTCAAGTTCAAAATTTGCAGAATAAAATATTTTTGGGGTTTATTTCCGACTTTAAGTCGCGTCTGTCCCGCCACAGCTGTCTCACCCCGCTATAGCGACCCCGCCCTAGCGGCAGAAATCCACGCCATAGCGGCTTGCAATGAACAGTGAGCAAAAATAATAATTCCGAGACTCCATTTCACAACACAACTTCAACCAACGACACTCAGAAAGTACTCGTTCACGCCAAAATTAGTTTCGGGAGTTCTACTCATCCTAATTTAATTTCGTAAAGTCGTACGGGTTCCTTAATGTCTTAGCTATCAACTCATGTAATTGAAATCATAATTAAATCTCTCAATTACTACCAGATTTCCCTAGACTCCGATTTCGTCCAAATCTATACTAGGTTGGGAAATTCCAAGTTACTATGAAAAAGTTTTTCGGCCCAAAATTTTTTCCCATTGGCTTTTCTATAACGACAGGGACAGGTCGTTACATATACTTAACATTAATTGTGCTGAGAAAGAAAGGCAGAAAAAGCATTCGACGAATGCGATTTATGTGTAAGTTTCAATCTCTTCCCATTTATTGTTGAAATTACGTTATTAGCCCTTCCGTTAAATTCTATTTGTCTACTATTTTTTAAATATATTTATTTCTTTTATTTATTACTTTTATCATATCGAGAAAAGATAATTATTTTTTATTTTATACTCAACATTAATTGAGTTGAGAAAGAAATACATAAAATGCATTCAACGAATGCGATTTATGTGTAAAATTCCGTCTCTTTCCATTTATTGTTGAAATTACGTTATTACCCCTTCCGTTTAATTCTATTTGTCTACTATTTTTTAAATATATTTATTACTTTTATCATATCGAGAAAAGATAATTATTTTTTATTTTTTACTCAACATTAATTGAGCTGAGAAAGAAAGGCATAAAACGCATTCAACGAATGTGATTTATGTGTAATTTTCAGCTATGTGGCGCGGACTCTTCATATTTGCAGGCGAACCCGTCTCGACGCGACACTGGTGCGGGAGCGGGTGTGAGGTGCGTGTCGGATTTGGTCAATTCGATCTGGTCACTTTGACTGAAGTTGAGAAAAGATTTGGGGAAGAAAAAATCAGTTTTCGGCGACGTAAAGAGGACAAAGCTTGAAAAAGTACAGAGAAGAGAAGAAACAAGAGAAAATCAGTTTCCAATGACGTAAAGAGGACAAATCTTAAAAAAGTACATAGAAGAGAAGAAAGAAGAGAAAATCAATTTCCGACGACGGCGACGTAAAGAGGACAAAGTTGAAAAAGTACAGAGAAGAGAAGAAAGAAGAGTTTTTTCTTGAAAGAGTAAAGGAAATACAGAGTCTTTTTTTTATTTTTCTTGAAATATATGTACACAATACATACACCTCTCTTGAAAAAAAGAAAGCTCAAAAAGCCTTCCAAGTAAAGTAGCGTCAGATGACATCCCATCAGTCATCAACTAGTCTAAAAATCTTTTCATTCTCACCAACTTACATGTATAAAGAAAATAGGTAAAGAGACGTTAGAAAAAAGTTTTTTCTTGAGTTGGAAATACTATATATATATATAGAGAGAGAGAGAGAAAATGAAATGAAGAAATATTACAATTTACATGTATAAAGAAAATAGGAAAAGAGACGTTAGAAAAGGAGAGAAGGGAACAATATTTTGAAAGATAAATATTTTGTCCATATAAATAGGACAAGTTGGATTGAAAAATGGGATCTAACAATATTATAGAGATTTTTATTTGGAAGGTGCTTTATGTGTAAATATTTACTTGCATGAAATAATTAATGATTAATATTACTATTATTATGTAAATATTTTTAAATACATGCTAATAATTTACATTAAATTTGAATCAAATTCTAATTTGGATTAATTTTCTTATTTAATTTTGGATTAATATTTATAGTAATTGATTTCTTGTTTTGGTTTCGGATTCTAGAAAAAAGAAGGGAGAAACCGAAAAAAACCAAATTATATATTTATATATATATATATATGTACCTGCAAATTTCATTTAAATCGGTTTGCAATAATGCTCCAACATCTTATTTTGTATTTTGTTAGGTATTAACATTGCTCTGAGAGGATTTCTATTTAATATGCCTTTGGCATTTTGGTATTCAAAATACTCTTGTATTCTAAGCATTTTCATTTCATAGATTTGTTGTTTCTAAAAACAGGGTTGCGGAAATTTATGCAATTTATGCCGTATAGAGAGGATTTCTATTTAATATGCCTTTGGCATTTTGGTATTCAAAATACTCTTGTATTCTAAGCACTTTCATTTCATAGATTGCTTCTATAAGTCTTGTACTTCTTAGACTAGTTCTAAGATATGCTTGTTCCATTTCTGGGATTGCTTTGTCTATATGATGTAGAGCTATCTTATGTCTCCACGCTCTTTTTCTTACTACATGTAAGTGAAGTTGTATATTTTTCATTCTATATGCTTCATGCATAGTCATTTTTTAAATATGAACAGTTTTTCATAATTTTATTTCCCTGTAGGTACTAGGTATTCATAATATGTCTAAGTATACCATAAAATATCTATATAATTTGTAGTAAAAGTATTATTCATGAAATACAAAGTTGTGCATGTATACCTTCCTCCTTTTTGCTCGATGCACAGTCCTTATCACTACCTCGATAGTTCTCCTTTCAGGCAATGAACAATTATTTCACCCTATCACCTCAGTCTCTGGTTACTTTCTTACTGTTCCTCCCTAAGGCTGAAGATCGCAACCTTCTTTTAAGACTGTTTATAGAGTTGATGAAATGAGATATACAAACCAAACTTTTTATTTCATAATAATACATTTACATACAAACTATATATTTTACATAATACTCATAACATATTAGAATACTTTTCCCTGGCGGGAAGAGCTTCTACTCACAATATGAAAGGGTACCTAACATTTTTCGCTATTGAATATTTTCTAGAGAAAATGTAGTATGCCCTGAATTGTGAAGTTTTATATATATATATATATATATATACAAAATTGCAAATGTAACTTTGATTATGTTTCTAATTATTGACATAACCAAATAATCGAACCAAAAAAATTCAAATCGAAAAGAGAAAAATCAAACCAAACCAAATATAAGTATGATATATATATAGTTTCACGCACAATATCATATCCAGATCAAGGATCATGTCTCTCTAGATCACTTAATTCTTCCTATCAATACAAGCGCTTTAAGGATCCCGTCTTACTAGATCTTTTGATTCTTTCTATCATTACAAGCTTCGAATTATCAAAATACTAGAAATATATATAGATATATATAGTTTCACGCACAATATCATATCCAGATCAAGGATCATGTCTCGCTAGATCACTTAATTCTTCATATCAATACAAGAGCTTTAAGGATCCCGTCTTACTAGATCTTTTGATTCTTTCTATCATTATAAGCTTCGAACTATCGAAATACTAGAAATATATATAGATATATTTAGTTTCACGCACAATATCATATCCAACTAAAGGATCATGTCTCGCTAAATCACTTAATTATTCATATCAATACAAGCACTTTAAGGATCCCGTCTTACTAGATCTTTTGATTCTTTCTATCATTATAAGCTTCGAACTATCGAAATACTGGAAATATATATATATATAGTTTCACGTACAAGGATCATGTCTCGCTAGATCATTTAATTCTTCCTATCAATAAAAGCACTTTAAGGATCCCGTCTTACTAGATCTTTTGATTCTTTCTGTCAATACAAGCTTCGAACTATCGAAATACTAGAAATATAAGTATGATATATATATAGTTTCACGCACAAGATCACTTAATTCTTAGATAAAAACATTATATCCAAACAATCTCACATAGATTAAAATTAGATAAAATAATTTTATTTCTATTAGAACAATAAAAACAATTCAAATTAAAATAGTAAAAATATATGTAAACAATACATACACCCCTCTTGAAAAAAAAGAAAGCTCAAAAAGCCTTCCAAGTAGAGTAGCGTCAAAAAGATGACATCTCATCAGCCATCAACTAGTCCAAAAATCTTTTCATTCTCACCAACTTTTCCCTCCTAAAATAAAAAACACCATTGTTTCTTCTTTGTTTTTCATTCAAGTTCACTGTAAGCAAAAAAAAATTACATCTTCCTTTGTTTAACAAGATGGCATCAAGTAGTCAAAAAGGAAAAGATTTTATGAGACCTACAAAAAGTGTAGGAGTAGATTTTGTTGATAAACCTCTATGGAATCATGTGAAAGTTATTTCGATTGCTCCAAATGGGGGGTGGGAATAGAACATGGTCTTGTAACTATTGCAATAAAATAGTTACGGGATCATATAACAGGGTGAAAGCACATCTTTTGAGATTATCGGGTCATGGTGTTCAAATATGTAAAGAAAGTAGTGGTGAAATATATGCGACTTTGAAGATGGAGCATGAACAAGCTGAAAGAAAAAGAACCATTGTTCAAGTTGATGCAAGAAAAAAAGCTGATTATATATCACTTTCGGAGGGGACTGATTTAATTCAACAACAAAAAAAAGAGTTCGAGTAGTGGAGCTATAGGAAAATCATTCGGCATCTATGAGAGAAATACGGCCGACAAATTAGCCGCTAGGATGTTCTACGCATCAGACTTATCGTTCAACTTTGCAAACGCTCCTTATTTTAAAAAATATTCTAAGTTTCTAGCCGAAAAATCCATTCCCGATTATATTTCCCCATCATATAATAGATTGAGGACAACTCTTTTAGCTCAAGAAAAAACACATATTGATAGAAAGTTGCAACCAATTAAAGGTACATGGGGAAAAAAAGGATTGTCGATTTGTTCAAATGGATGGTCCGATACTAAAAGACGACCTTTGATCAATATAATGGCATCATCTAGTGGAGGTCCAATGTTTTTAAATTCAATCAATTCTAGTGGAATCGTAAAAGATGGTGAATATATTGCTAACTTATTTATTGAAGCAATAGAAAATGTAGGTTCAAACAATGTGTTCAAGTTATTACGGATAATGCAAGTAATATGAAACTTGCCGGTACTATTGTGGAGCAAAAATATCCTCATATATTTTGGACTCTTTGTGTTGTTCATTGTTTGAATCTAACTTTGAAAAGTATGTGCCAACCTTCGGAAAAATCACCTCACTTTACTAATTGTAAATGAATTTTAGAGTTACTTAGTGAAGTGAGTAATTTGAAGAAC